>CALNHX010012212.1:0-26637 GCA_940337035.1 Agriotes lineatus
CCAGACGTCCCAGCTGTCCCGTATGTCCCTAATGTCTCAGACGTCTCAGACGTATCAGACGTCCTAGATGTCGTATATGTCGCTAACGTCCCAAACGTCCCAGATGTCCCATATGTCCTTAACGTCCTAGACGTCCAAGACGTCCTAGATGTCCCATATGCCCTTAACGTCCCAGACGTCCCACATGTCCCATATGTCCCTAACGTCCCAGACGTCTCAGATGTCCCATATGTCCTTAACGTCCTAGACGTCCCAGATGTCCCATATTTCCCTAACGTCCCAGACGTTCTAGATGTCCCATATGTCCTTAACGTCCCAGACGTCCCAGCTGTCCCGTATGTCCCTAACGTCCTAGACGTCCCAGACGTTCTAGATGTCCCACACGTCCTAGACGTCCTATATGTCCCTAACGTCCCAGACGTCCCAGACGTCCCAGATGTCCCATTTGTCCGATATATCCCTAATGTCCCAGGCGTCCTAAATGTCCCATATGTCCTTAACGTCCCAGACCTCCTCGACGTCCTAGATGTCCCATATGTCCTTAACGTCCCAGACGTTTTAGATGTCCCATATGTCCCTAACGTCCCAGACGTCCCAGATGTCTCATATGTCCCATATGTCCTTAACGTCCCAGACCTCCCAGACGTCCTAGATGTCCCATATGTCCTTAACGTCCCAGACGTTTTAGATGTCCCATATGTCCCTAACGTCCCAGACGTCCCAGATGTCCCATATGTCCCTAATGTCCCAGGCGTCCTAAATGTCCCATATGTCATTAACGTCCCAGACGTCCCAGAAGTCCTAGATGTTCCATATGTCCCTAACGTCCCAGACGTCCCAGAATTCCTAGATGTCCCATTTGTCCTTAACGTCCCAGACGTCTCAGATGTCCCATATGTCCCTAACGTCCCAGACGTCCCAGATGTCCTATATGTCCCATATGTCCCTAATGTCCCAGGCGTCCCAGATGTCCCATATGTCCCTAATGTTCCAGGCGTACTAAATGTCCCATATGTGCTTAACGTCCCAGACGTCCTAGGTGTCCCATATGTCTTTAACGTCCACGACGTCCCAGATGTCCCATATGTCCCATGTGTCCCTAATGTCCCAGGAGTCCCAGATATCCCATATGTCGTTAATGCCTCAGGCGTCCTAAATGTCCTATATGTTCCTAACGTCCCAGACGTCTCAGATGTTCCATATGTCCCATATGTCCCTAATGTCCCAGGCATCCTAGATGTTCCATATGTCCCTAACGTCCCAGACATCCTAAATGTCCCATATGTCCCTAACGTCCCAGACGTCCCAGCTGTCCCGTATGTCCCTAATGTCTCAGACGTCTCAGACGTATCAGACGTCCTAGCTGTCGTATATGTCGCTAACGTCCCAGACGTCCCAGATGTCCCATATGTCCCATATGTCCCTAATGTCCCAGGCGTCCTAGATGTTTCATATGTCCCTAACGTCCCAGACGTCCTAAATGTCCCATATGTCCTTAACGTCCCAGACGTCCAAGACGTCCCAGATGTCCCATATGTCCCATATGACCCTAATGTCCCAGGCGTCCCAGATGTTCCATATGTCCCATATGTCCCTAATGTTCCAGGTGTCCTAAATGTCCCATATGTCCTGAACGTCCCAGACGTCCCAGACGTCCTAGATGTCCCATATGTCTTTAACGTCCCAGACGTCCCAGATGTCCCATATGTCCCATGTGTCCCTAATGTCCCAGGCGTCCCAAATGTCCCATATGTACCATAAGTCCTTAATGCCTCAGGCGTCCTAAATGTCCCATATGTCCCTAACGTGCCAGACGTCACAGATGTCCCATATGTCCCATATGTCCTTAATTTCCCAGGCGTCCCAGATGTCCCATATGTCCCTAATGTCCCAGGCGTCCTAAATGTCCCATATGTCCCTAACGTCCCAGACGTGACAGATGTCCCATATGTCCCATATGTCCTTAACGTCCCAGACGTCCCAAACGTCCTAGATGTCCCATATGTCCCTAACGTCCCAGACGTCCCAAACTTCCTAGATGTCCCATATGTCCTTAATGTCCCAGGCGTCTCAGATGTCCCATTTGTCCCAAATGTCCCTAATGTTCCAGGCGTCCTAAATGTCCCAGACGTCCCAGACGTCCTAGATGTCCCATATGTCCCTAACGTTCCAGACGTCCAAGATGTCCCATATGTCCCTAATGTCCCAGGCGTCCTAAATGTCCCATATTTCATTAACGTGCCAGACGTCCCAGACGGCCTAGATGTCCCATATGTCCCTAACGTCCCAGACGTCCCAGACTTCCTAGATGTCCCATATGTCCTTAACGTCCCAGACGTCTCAGATGTCCCATATGTCCCTAACGTCCCAGACGTCCCAAACTTCCTAAATGTCCCATATGTCATTAACGTCCCAGACGTCCCAGACGTCTCAGATGTCCCATATGTCCCTAATGTCCCAGGCGTCCTAAATGTCCCATATGTCATTAACGTCCCAGACGTCCCAGACGTCCTAAATGTCCCATATGTCCTTAATGTCCCAGGCGTCTCAGATGTCCCATATGTCCCATATGTCCCTAATGTCCCAGGCGTCCTAAATGTCCCAGACTTCCCAGACGTCCTAGATGTCCCATATGTCCCTAACGTTCCAGACGTCCAAGATGTCCCATATGTCCCTAATGTCCCAGGCGTCCTAAATGTCCCATATGTCATTAACGTGCCAGACGTCCCAGACGGCCTAGATGTCCCATATGTCCCTAACGTCCCAGACGTCCCAGACTTCCTAGATGTCCCATATGTCCTTAACGTCCCAGACGTCTCAGATGTCCCATATGTCCCTAACGTCCCAGACGTCCCAGATGTCCCATATGTCCCATATGTCCCTAATGTTCCAGGCGTCCCAGATGTCCCATATGTCCCATATGTCCCTAATGTTCCAGGCGTCCTAAATGTCCCATATGTGCTTAACGTCCCAGACGTCCCAGACGTCCTAGATGTCCCATATGTCTTTAACGACCACGACGTCCCAGATGTCCCATATGTCCCATGTGTCCCTAATGTCCCAGGAGTCCTAAATGTCCCAGACGTCCCAGACGTCCTAGATGTCCCATATGTCCCTAACGTCCCAGACGTCCCAGATGTCCCATATGTCCCTAATGTCCTAGGCGTCCTAAATGTCCCATATGTGATTAACGTCCCAGACGTCCCAGACGTCCTAGATGTCCCATATATCCCTAACGTCCCAGACGTCGCAGACTTCCTAGATGTCCCATACGTCCTTAACGTCCCAGACGTCTCAGATGTCCCATATGTCCCTAACGTCTCAGACGTCCCAGATGTCCTATATGTCCCATATGTCCCTAATGTCCCAGGCGTCCCAGATGTCCCATATGTCCCATATGACCCTAATGTTCCAGGCGTCCTAAATGTCCCATATGTGCTTAACGTCCCAGACGTAATAGGTGTCCCATATGTCTTTAACATCCACGACGTCCCAGATGTCCCATATGTCCCATGTGTCCCTAATGTCCCAGGCGTCCCAGATGTCCCATATGTACCATAAGTCCTTAATGCCTCAGGCGTCCTAAATGTCCCATATGTCCCTAACGTTCCAGAGGTCACAGATGTCCCATATGTCGCATATGTCCTTAATGCCCCAGGCGTTTCAAATGTCCCATATGTCCCATGTGTCCCTAATGTCCCATGCGTCCCAGATGTCCTATATGTCCCATATGTCCTTAATGTCCTAGGCGTCCAGATGTCCCATATGTCCCATATGTCCCTAATGTCCCAGGCGTCCTAAATGTCCCAGACGTCCCAGACGTCCTAGATGTCCCATATGTCCCTAACGTCCCAGACGTCCCAGATGTCCCATATGTCCCTAATGTCCCAGGCGTCCTAAATGTCCCATATGTCATTAACGTCCCAGACGTCCCAGACGTCCTAGATGTCCATATGTCCCTAACGTCCCAGACGTCCCAGACTTCCTAGATGTCCCATTTGTCCTTAACGTCCCAGACGTCTCAGATGTCCCATATGTCCCTAACGTCCCAGACGTCCCAGATGTCCTATATGTCCCATATGTCCCTAATGTCCCAGGCGTCCCAGATGTCCCATATGTTCCATATGTCCCTAATGTTCAGGGCGTCCTAAATGTCCCATATGTGCTTAACGTCCCAGACGTCCTAGGTGTCCCATATGTCTTTAACGTCCACGACGTCCCAGATGTCCCATATGTCCCATGTGTCCCTAATGTCCCAGGAGTCCCAGATGTCCCATATGTCGTTAATGTCCCGGGCGTCCTAGATGTTCCATTTGTCCCTAACGTCCCAGACATCCTAAATGTCCCATATGTCCCTAACGTCCCAGACGTCCCAGCTGTCCCGTATGTCCCTAATGTCTCAGACGTCTCAGACGTATTAGACGTCACTAGATGTCGTATATGTCGCTAACGTCCCAGACGTCCCAGATGTCCCATATGTCCCATATGTCCCTAATGTCCCAGGCGTCCTAGATGTTCCATATGTCCCTAACGTCCAGACGGCCTAAATGTCCCATATGTTCTTAACGTCCCAGACGTCCAAGACGTCCCTAGATGCCCCATATGTCCTTAACGTCCCAGGCGTCCCAGATGTCCCATATGTCCCATATGTCCCTAATGTCCCAGGCGTCCTAGATGTTCCATATGTCCCCTAATGTCCCAGGCGTCCTAGATGTTCCATATGTCCCTAACGTCCAGACGTCCTAAATGTCCCACATGTCCCTAACGTCCCAGACGTCCCAGCCGTCCCGTATGTCCCTAATGTCTCAGACGTCTCAGGCGTCTTAGACGTCCTAGATGTCCCATATGTCCTAACGTCCCAGACGTCCTAGATGTCCCATATGTCTTTAACGTCCCAGACGTCCCACATGTCCCATATGTCCCTAACGTCCCAGACGTCCCAGATGTCCCACATGTCCATATGTCCCTAATGTCCCAGGCGTCCTAGATTGTTCCATATGTCCCTAACGTCCCAGACGTCCTAAATGTCCCATATGTCCCTAACGTCCCCAGACGTCCCAGCCGTCCCGTATGTCCCTAATGTCTCAGACGTCTCAGGCGTCTCAGACGTCCTAGATGTCCCATATGTCCCTAACGTCCCAGACGTCCTTTATGTCCTGTATGTCCTTATCGTCCCAGACGTGCTAGATGTCCCATATGTCCTTAACGTCCTAGACGTCCCATATGTCCCATATGTCCCTAACGTCCCAGACGTCCCAGATGTCCCATATGTCCCTATCGTCCCAGACGTCCCAGATGTCCCATATGTCCCTAACGTCCCAGACGTCTCAGATGTCCCATATTTCCCATATGTCTTAATGTCCCAGGCGTCCCATATCCCATATGTCCCATATGTCCCATATGTCCCTATGTCCCAGACGTCCTAAATGTGCCATATGTCCTTAACGTCCCAGACGTCCCAGACGTCCTAGATGTCCCATATGTCCTTGACGTCGCAGACGTCCCGGATGTCCCATATGTCCCATATGTCCCTAATGTCCCAGGCTTCCTAAATGTCCCATATGTTCTTAACGTCCCAGACGTCCCAGACGTCCTAGATGTCCCATATGTCCTTAGCGTCCCAGACGTCCCAGATGCCCCATATGTCCCTAACGTCCCAAACGTCCCAGATGTCCCATATGTCCCATATGTCCTTAATGTTCCAGGCGTCCCAGATGTCCCATATGTCCCTAATGTCCCAGGCGTCCTAAATGTCCCATATGTCCTTAACGTCCCAGATGTCCCAGACGTCCTAGATGTCCCATTTGTCCTTAACGTCCCAGACGTCCCAGATGTCCCATATGTCTCATATCCCCAATGTCCCAGGCGTCCTAGATGTTCCATATGTCCCTAACGTCCCCGACATCCTAAATGTCTCATATGTCCCTAACGTCCCAGACGTTTCAGCTGTCCCGTATGTCCCTAACGTCCCTAACGTCCTAGACGTCCCAGATGTCCCATATGACCCATAAGTCCTTAATGCCTCAAGCGTCCTAAATGTCCCATATGTCCCTAACGTCTCAGACGTCACAGATGTCCCATATGTCCCATATGTCCTTAATGTCCCAGGCGTCCTAGATGTCCCATATGTCCCTAACGTCCCAGACGTCCCAGACGTATTAGATGTCCCATATGTCCTTAACGTCCCAGACGTTTCAGACGTCCCGTATGTCCCTAACGTCCCTAACGTCCTAGACGTCCCCAATGTCCCATATGACCCATAAGTCCTTAATGCCTCAAGCGTCCTAAATGTCCCATATGTCCCTAACGTCTCAGACGTCACAGATGTCCCATATGTCCCATGTGTCCCTAATGTCCCAGGCGTCCCAGATGTCCCATATGACCCATAAGTCCTTAATGCCTCAAGCGTCCTAAATGTCCCATATGTCCCTAACGTCTCAGACGTCACAGATGTTCCATATGTCCCATATGTCCTTAATGTCCCAGGCGTCCTAGATGTCCCATATGTCCCATATGTCCCTAATGTCCCAGGCGTCCTAAATGTCCCAGACGTCCCAGATGTCCTAGATGTCCCATATGTCCCTAACGTCCCAGACGTCCCAGACGTCCTAGATGTCCCATATGTCCTTAACGTCCCAGACGTTTCAGACGTCCCATATGTCCCTAACGTCCCAAACGTCCCAGATGTCCCATGTGTCCCATATGTCCCTAATGTCCCAGGCGTCCCAGATGTCCCATATGTCCCATATGACCCTAATGTTCCAGGCGTCCTAAATGTCCCAGACGTCCCATATGTCTCTAATGTCCCAGGCGTCCTAAATGTCCCAGACGTCCCAGACGTTTCAGACGTCCCATATGTCCCTAACGTCCCAGACGTCCCAGATGTCCCATGTGTTCCATATGTCCCTAACGTCCTAGATGTCCCATATGTCCCATATGTCTCTAATGTCCCAGGCGTCCTAAATGTCCCAGACGTCCCAGATGTCCCATGTGTTCCATATGTCCCTAACGTCCTAGATGTCCCATATGTCCCATATGTCCCTAATGTCCCAGGCGTCCCAGATGTCCCATATGTCCCATATGTCCCTAATGTTCCAGGCGTCCTAAATGTCCCAGACGTCCCATATGTCTCTAATGTCCCAGGCGTCCTAAATGTCCCAGACGTCCCAGAGGTTTCAGACGTCCCATATGTCCCTAACGTCCCAGACGTCCCAGATGTCCCATGTGTCCCATATGTCCCTAATGTCCCAGGCGTCCCAGATGTCCCATATGTCCCATATGTCCCTAATGTTCCAGGCGTCCTAAATGTCCCAGACGTCCCATATGTCTCTAATGTCCCAGGCGTCCTAAATGTCCCAGACGTCCCAGACGTTTCAGACGTCCCATATGTCCCTAACGTCCCAGACGTCCCAGATGTCCCATGTGTTCCATATGTCCCTAACGTCCCAGACGTCCCAGATGTCCCATGTGTTCCATATGTCCCTAACGTCCTAGATGTCCCATATGTCCCGTATGTCTCTAATGTCCCAGACGTCCTAGATGTCCCATATGTCCCTAACGTCCCAGACGTCCCAGACGTCCTAGATGTCCCATATGTCCTTAACGTCCCAGACGTTTCAGACGTCCCATATGTCCCTAACGTCCCAGACGTCCCAGATGTCCCATGTGTTCCATATGTCGCTAACGTCCTAGATGTCCCATATGTCCCATATGTCTCTAATGTCCCAGGCGTCCTAAATGTCCCAGACGTCCCAGACGTCCTAGATGTCCCATATGTCCCTAACGTCCCAGACGTCCCAGACGTCCTAGATGTCCCATATGTCCTTAACGTCCCAGACGTTTCAGACGTCCCATATGTCCCTAACGTCCCAGACGTCCCAGATGTCCCATGTGTCCCATATGACCCTAATGTCCCAGGCGTCCCAGATGTCCCATATGTCCCATATGTCCTTAATGTTCCAGGCGTCCTAAATGTCCCATATGTGTTTAACGTCCCAGACGTCCCAGACGTCCTAGATGTCGCATATGTCTTTAACGTCCACGACGTCCCAGATGTCTCATATGTCCCATGTGTCCCTAATGTCCCAGGAGTCCCAGATGTCCCATATGTCGTTAATGCCTCAGGCGTTAAATGTCCTATATGTCCCTAACGTCCCAGACGTCTCAGATGATCCATATGTCCCATATGTCCCTAATGTCCCATGCGTCCTAGATGTTCCATATGTCCCTAACGTCCCAGACATTCTAAATGTCCCATATGTCCCTAACATCCCAGACGTCCCAGCTGTCCCGTATGTCCCTAATGTCTCAGACGTCTCAGACGTATCAGACGTCCTAGATGTCGTATATGTCACTAACGTCCCAGACGTCCCAGATGTCCCATATGTCTTTAACGTCCCAGACGTCCAAGACGCCCTAGATGTCCCATATGTCCTTAACGTCCCAGATGTCCCATATGTCCCATATGTCCCTAATGTCCCAGGCGTCCTAGATGTTCCATATGTCCCTAACGTCCCCGACGTCCTAAATGTCCCATATGCCCTAACGTTCCAGACGTCCCAACTGTCCCGAATGTCCCTAACGTCGCAGACGTCCCAGACGTCCCAGACGTCCCAGACGTCCTAGATGCTTCATATGTCCCTAACGTCCCAGACGTCCTAAATGTCCCATATATCCCTAATGTCCCAGGCGTCCTAGATGTTAAATATGTTCCTAACGTCCCCGACGTCCTAAATGTCCCATATGTCCCTAACGTTCCAGACGTCCCAGATGTCCCATATGTCCCTAACGTTCCAGACGTCCCAGATGTCCCATATGTCCCTAACGTCCCAGACGTCCCAGATGTCCCATATGTCCCATATGTTCACAATGTCCCAGGCGTCCCAGACGTCCTAGATGTCCCATATGTCCTTAACGTCCCAGACGTCCCAGCTGTCCCGTATGCCCCTAACGTCCCAGACGTTGTAGATGTCCCATATGTCCCTAACGTCCCAGACGTCCCAGACGTCCTAGATGTCCCATATGTCCTTAACGTCCCAGACGTCCCAGCTGTCCCGTATGCCCCTAACGTCCCAGACGTTGTAGATGTCCCATATGTCCCTAATGTCCCAGACGTCCTAGATGCCCTATATGTCCGTAACGTCCCAAACGTCTCAGATGTCCCATATGTCCTTAACGTCCTAGACGTCCCAGATGCCCCATATTTCCCTAACGTCCCAGACGTTCTAGATGTCCCATATGTCCTTAACGTCCCAGACGTCCCAGCTGTCATGTATGTCCCTAACGTCCTAGACGTCCCAGACGTTCTAGATAACCCACATGTCCCTAACGTCCCAGACGTCCCAGACGTCCTAGATGTCCCATATGTCCTTAACGTCCCAGACGTCCCAGCTGTCCCGTATGCCCCTAACGTCCCAGACGTTGTAGATGTCCCATGTGTGCCTAATGTCCCAGGCGTCCTAAATGTCCCATATGTCATTAACGTCCCAGACATCCCAGACGTCCTAGATGTCCCATATGTCCCTAACGTCCCAGACGTCCCAGACGTCCTAGATGTCCCATATGTCCTTAACGTCCCAGACGTCCCAGCTGTCCCGTATGCCCCTAACGTCCCAGACGTTGTAGATGTCCCATATGTCCCTAATGTCCCAGACGTCCTAGATGCCCTATATGTCCGTAACGTCCCAAACGTCTCAGATGTCCCATATGTCCTTAACGTCCTAGACGTCCCAGATGCCCCATATTTCCCTAACGTCCCAGACGTTCTAGATGTCCCATATGTCCTTAACGTCCCAGACGTCCCAGCTGTCATGTATGTCCCTAACGTCCTAGACGTCCCAGACGTTCTAGATAACCCACATGTCCCTAACGTCCCAGACGTCCCATATGTCCCGAATGTCCCTAACGTCGCAGACGTCCCAGACGTCCCAGACGTCCCAGACGTCCTAGATGCTTCATATGTCCCTAACGTCCCAGACGTCCTAAATGTCCCATATATCCCTAATGTCCCAGGCGTCCTAGATGTTAAATATGTTCCTAACGTCCCCGACGTCCTAAATGTCCCATATGTCCCTAACGTTCCAGACGTCCCAGATGTCCCATATGTCCCTAACGTTCCAGACCTCCCAGATGTCCCATATGTCCCTAACGTCCCAGACGTCCCAGATGTCCCATATGTCCCATATGTTCACAATGTCCCAGGCGTCCTAGATGTTCCATATGTCCCTAACGTCCCAGACGTCCTAAATGTCCCATATGTCCTTAACGTCCCAGACGTCCCAGCTGTCCCGTATGCCCCTAACGTCCCAGACGTTGTAGATGTCCCATATGTCCCTAATGTCCCAGACGTCCTAGATGCCCTATATGTCCGTAACGTCCCAAACGTCTCAGATGTCCCATATGTCCTTAACGTCCTAGACGTCCCAGATGCCCCATATTTCCCTAACGTCCCAGACGTTCTAGATGTCCCATATGTCCTTAACGTCCCAGACGTCCCAGCTGTCCCGTATGTCCCTAACGTCCTAGACGTTCCAGACGTTCTAGATAACCCACATGTCCCTAACGTCCCAGACGTCCCATATGTCCCATATGTCCCTAACGTCCCAGACGTCCCAGTTGTCCCAGATGTCCCATATGTCCGAAATGTCCCTAATGTCCCAGGCGTCCTAAATGTCCCATATGTCCTTAACGTCCCAGACTTCCCAGACGTCCTAGATGTCCCATATGTCCTTAACGTCCCAGACGTTTTAGATGTCCCATATGTCCCTAACGTCCCAGGCGTCCCAGATGTCCCATATGTCCCATATTTCCCTAACGTCCCAGACGCTCTAGATGTCCCATATGTCCTTAACGTCCCAGACGTCCCAGCTGTCCCGTATGTCCCTAACGTCCTAGACGTCCCAGACGTTCTAGATGTCCCACATGTCCCTAACGTCCCAGACGTCCTAGATGTCCTATATGTCCCTAACGTCCCAGACGTCTCAGATGTCCCAGATGTCCCATATGTCCGATATGTCCCTAATGTCCCAGGCGTCCTAAATGTCCCATATGTCCTTACCGTCCCAGACTTTCCAGACGTCTTAGATGTCCCATATGTCCTTAACGTCCCAGACGTTTTAGATGTTCCATATGTCTCTAACGTCCCAGACGTATTAAATGTCTCATATGTCCCTAACGTCCCAGACGTTTCAGCTGTCCCGTATGTCCCCAACGTCCCAGACGTCCCAGACGTCCTAGATGTCCCATATGTCATTAACGTCCCAGACGTCCCAGATGTCCCATATGTTCCTAACGTCCCAGACGTCCCAGATGTCCCATATGCCCCATATGACCCTAATGTCCCAGGCGTCCCAGATGTCCCATATGTCCCTAATTTTCCAGGCGTCCTAAATGTCCCATATGTCCTGAACGTCCCAGACGTCCCAGATGTCCTAGATGTCCCATATGTCTTTAACGTCCCAGACGTCCCAGATGTCCCATATGTCCCATGTGTCCCTAATGTCCCAGGTGTCCCAGATGTCCCATATGTCCCATAAGTCCTTAATGCCTTAGGCGTCCTAAATGTCCCATATGTCCCTAACGTCCCAGACTTCACAGATGTTCCATATGTCCCATATGTCCTTAATGTCCCACTCGTCCTAGATGTCCCATATGTCCCATATGTCCCTAATGTCCCAGGCGTCCTAAATGTCCCATATTTCATTAACGTCCCAGACGTCCCAGCCGTCCTAGATGTCCCATACGTCCCTAACGTCCCAGACGTCCCAGACGTCCTAGATGTCCCATATGTCCTTAACGTTTCAGACGTCTCAGACGTCCCATATGTCCCTAACGTCCCAGACGTCCCAGATGTCCCATATGTCCCATATGTCCCTAATGTCCCAGACGTCTCAGATGTTCCATATGTCCCATGGGTCCCTAATGTCCCAGGCGTCCTAGATGTTCCATATGTCCCTAACGTCCCAGACATCCTAAATGTCCCATATGTCCCTAACGTCCCAGACGTCCCAGCTGTCCCGTATGTCCCTAATGTCTCAGACGTCTCAGACGTATCAGACGTCCTAGATGTCGTATATGTCGCTAACGTCCCAAACGTCCCAGATGTCCCATATGTCCTTAACGTCCTAGACGTCCAAGACGTCCTAGATGTCCCATATGTCCTTAACGTCCCAGACGTCCCACATGTCCCATATGTCCCTAACGTCCCAGACGTCCCAGATGTCCCATATGTCCCATATGTCCCTAATGTCCCAGTCGTCCTAGATGTTCCATATGTCCCTAACGTCCCAGACGTCCTAAATGTCCCATATGTCCCTAACGTCCCAGACGTCTCAGGCGTCTCAGACGTCCTAGATGTCCCATTTGTCCCTAACGTCTCAGACGTCCTAGATGTCCTATATGTCCCTATCGTCCCAGACGTGCTAGATGTCCCATATGTCCTTAACGTCCCAGACGTCCCATATGTCATATATGTCCCTAACGTCCCAGACGTTCCAGATGTCCCATATGTCCCTATCGTCCTAGACGTCCCAGATGTCCCATATGTCCCTAACGTCCCAGACGTCTCAGATGTCCCATATGTCAGATATGTCCTTAATGTCCCAGGCGTCCCATATCCCATATGTCCCATATGTCCCATATGTCCGATATGTCCCTAATGTCCCAGACGTCCTAAATGTGCCATATGTCCTTAACGTCCCAGACGTCCCAGATGTCCCATATGTGCCTAATGTCCCAGGCGTCCTAAATGTCCCATATGTCATTAACGTCCCAGACATCCCAGACGTCCTAGATGTCCCATATGTCCCTAACGTCCCAGACGTCCCAGACGTCCTAGATGTCCCATATGTCCTTAACGTCCCAGACGTCCCAGCTGTCCCGTATGCCCCTAACGTCCCAGACGTTGTAGATGTCCCATATGTCCCTAATGTCCCAGACGTTCTAGATGTCCCATATGTCCTTAACGTCCCAGACGTCCCAGCTGTCATGTATGTCCCTAACGTCCTAGACGTCCCAGACGTTCTAGATAACCCACATGTCCCTAACGTCCCAGACGTCCCATATGTCCCATATGTCCCTAACGTCCCAGACGTTCTAGATGTCCCATATGTCCTTAACGTCCCAGACGTCCCAGCTGTCGTGTATGTCCCTAACGTCCTAGACGTCCCAGACGTTCTAGATAACCCACATGTCCCTAACGTCCCAGACGTCCCATATGTCCCATATGTCCCTAACGTCCCAGACGTCCCAGTTGTCCCAGATGTCCCATATGTCCGATATGTCCCTAATGTCCCAGGCGTCCTAAATGTCCCATATGTCCGTAACGTCCCAGACTTCCCAGACGTCCTAGATGTCCCATATGTCCTTAACGTCCCAGACGTTTTAGATGTCCCATATGTCCCTAACGTCCCAGGCGTCCCAGATGTCCCATATGTCCCATATTTCCCTAACGTCCCAGACGCTCTAGATGTCCCATATGTCCTTAACGTCCCAGACGTCCCAGCTGTCCCGTATGTCCCTAACGTCCTAGACGTCCCAGATGCCCCATATTTCCCTAACGTCCCAGACGTTCTAGATGTCCCATATGTCCTTAACGTCCCAGACGTCCCAGCTGTCATGTATGTCCCTAACGTCCTAGACGTCCCAGACGTTCTAGATAACCCACATGTCCCTAACGTCCCAGACGTCCCAGATGCCCCATATTTCCCTAACGTCCCAGACGTTCTAGATGTCCCATATGTCCTTAACGTCCCAGACGTCCCAGCTGTCATGTATGTCCCTAACGTCCTAGACGTCCCAGACGTTCTAGATAACCCACATGTCCCTAATGTCCCAGACGTCCTAGATGCCCTATATGTCCGTAACGTCCCAAACGTCTCAGATGTCCCATATGTCCTTAACGTCCTAGACGTCCCAGATGCCCCATATTTCCCTAACGTCCCAGACGTTCTAGATGTCCCATATGTCCTTAACGTCCCAGACGTCCCAGCTGTCATGTATGTCCCTAACGTCCTAGACGTCCCAGACGTTCTAGATAACCCACATGTCCCTAACGTCCCAGACGTCCCATATGTCCCATATGTCCCTAACGTCCCAGACGTCCCAGTTGTCCCAGATGTCCCATATGTCCGATATGTCCCTAATGTCCCAGGCGTCCTAAATGTCCCATATGTCCTTAACGTCCCAGACTTCCCAGACGTCCTAGATGTCCCATATGTCCTTAACGTCCCAGACGTTTTAGATGTCCCATATGTCCCTAACGTCCCAGGCGTCCCAGATGTCCCATATGTCCCATATTTCCCTAACGTCCCAGACGCTCTAGATGTCCCATATGTCCTTAACGTCCCAGACGTCCCAGCTGTCCCGTATGTCCCTAACGTCCTAGACGTCCCAGACGTTCTAGATGTCCCACATGTCCCTAACGTCCCAGACGTCCTAGATGTCCTATATGTCCCTAACGTCCCAGACGTCTCAGATGTCCCAGATGTCCCATATGTCCGATATGTCCCTAATGTCCCAGGCGTCCTAAATGTCCCATATGTCCTTACCGTCCCAGACTTTCCAGACGTCTTAGATGTCCCATATGTCCTTAACGTCCCAGACGTTTTAGATGTTCCATATGTCTCTAACGTCCCAGACGTATTAAATGTCTCATATGTCCCTAACGTCCCAGACGTTTCAGCTGTCCCGTATGTCCCCAACGTCCCAGACGTCCCAGACGTCCTAGATGTCCCATATGTCATTAACGTCCCAGACGTCCCAGATGTCCCATATGTTCCTAACGTCCCAGACGTCCCAGATGTCCCATATGCCCCATATGACCCTAATGTCCCAGGCGTCCCAGATGTCCCATATGTCCCTAATTTTCCAGGCGTCCTAAATGTCCCATATGTCCTGAACGTCCCAGACGTCCCAGATGTCCTAGATGTCCCATATGTCTTTAACGTCCCAGACGTCCCAGATGTCCCATATGTCCCATGTGTCCCTAATGTCCCAGGTGTCCCAGATGTCCCATATGTCCCATAAGTCCTTAATGCCTTAGGCCTCCTAAATGTCCCATATGTCCCTAACGTCCCAGACTTCACAGATGTCCCATATGTCCCATATGTCCTTAATGTCCCACTCGTCCTAGATGTCCCATATGTCCCATATGTCCCTAATGTCCCAGGCGTCCTAAATGTCCCATATTTCATTAACGTCCCAGACGTCCCAGCCGTCCTAGATGTCCCATACGTCCCTAACGTCCCAGACGTCCCAGACGTATTAGATGTCCCATATGTCCTTAACGTTTCAGACGTCTCAGACGTCCCATATGTCCCTAACGTCCCAGACGTCCCAGATGTCCCATATGTCCCATATGTCCCTAATGTCCCAGACGTCTCAGATGTTCCATATGTCCCATGGGTCCCTAATGTCCCAGGCGTCCTATATGTTTTATATGTCCCTAACGTCCCAGACATCCTAAATGTCCCATATGTCCCTAACGTCCCAGACGTCCCAGCTGTCCCGTATGTCCCTAATGTCTCAGACGTCTCAGACGTATCAGACGTCCTAGATGTCGTATATGTCGCTAACGTCCCAAACGTCCCAGATGTCCCATATGTCCTTAACGTCCTAGACATCCAAGACGTCCTAGATGTCCCATATGTCCTTAACGTCCCAGACGTCCCACATGTCCCATATGTCCCTAACGTCCCAGACGTCCCAGATGTCCCATATGTCCCATATGTCCCTAATGTCCCAGGCGTCCTAGATGTTCCATATGTCCCTAACGTCCCAGACGTCCTAAATGTCCCATATGTCCCTAACGTCCCAGACGTCTCAGTCGTCTCAGACGTCCTAGATGTCCCATTTGTCCCTAACGTCTCAGACGTCGTAGATGTCCTATATGTCCCTATCGTCCCAGACGTGCTAGATGTCCCATATGTCCTTAACGTCCCAGACGTCCCATATGTCATATATGTCCCTAACGTCCCAGACGTTCCAGATGTCCCATATGTCCCTATCGTCCCAGACGTCCCAGATGTCCCATATGTCCCTAACGTCCCAGACGTCTCAGATGTCCCATATGTCCCATATGTCCTTAATGTCCCAGGCGTCCCATATCCCATATGTCCCATATGTCCCATATGTCCCATATGTCCCTAATGTCCCAGACGTCCTAAATGTGCCATATGTCCTTAACGTCCCAGACGTCCTAGATGTCCCATATGTCCTTGACGTCCCAGACGTCCCAAATGTCCCATATGTCCCATATGTCCCTAATGTCCCAGGCTTCCTAAATGTCCCATATGTTCTAAACGTCCCAGACGTCCCAGACGTCCTAGATGTCCCATATGTCCTTTGCGTCCCAGACGTCCAAGATGCCCCATATGTCCTTAACTTCCCAAACGTCCCAGACGTCCCATATGTCCCTAACGTCCCAGACGTCCCAGATGTCCCATATGTCCCATATGTCCCTAATGTCCCAGGCGTCCCAGATGTCCCATATGTCCCATATGTCCCTAATGTTCCAGGCGTCCTAAATGTCCCATATGTGCTTAACGTCCCAGACGTCCCAGACGTCCTAGATGTCCCATATGTCTTTAACGTCCACGACGTCCCAGACGTCCCAGACGTCCCATATGTCCCATGTGTCCCTAATGTTCCAGGCGTCCCAGATGTCCCATATGTCCCTAATGTCCCAGGCGTCCTAAATGTCCCATATGTCCTTAACGTCCCAGATGTCCCAGACGTCCTAGATGTCCCATTTGTCCTTAACGTCCCAAACGTCCCAGATGTCTCATATGTCCCATATGTCCCTAATGTCCCAGGCGTCCTAGATGTTCCATATGTCCCTAACGTCCCCGACATCCTAAATGTCCCATATGTCCCTAACGTTCCAGACGTCCCAACTGTCCCGAATGTCCCTAACGTCCCAGACGTCCCAGACGTCCCAGACGTCCTAGATGCTTCATATGTCCCTAAGGTCCCAGACGTCCTAAATGTCCCATATGTCCCTAACGTCCCAGGCGTCCCAGATGTCCCATATGTCCGGTATTTCCCTAACGTCCCAGACGTTCTAGATGTCCCATATGTCCTTAACGTCCCAGACGTCCCAGCTGTCCCGTATGTCCCTAACGTCCTAGACGTCCCAGACGTTCTAGATGTCCCACATATCCCTAACGTCCCAGACGTCCTAGATGTCCTATATGTCCCTAACGTCCCAGACGTCCCAGACGTCCCAGATGTCCCATATGTCCGATATGTCCCTAATGTCCCAGGCGTCCTAAATGTCCCATATGTCCTCAACGTCCCAGACTTCCCAGACGTCCTAGATGTCCCATATGTCCTTAACGTCCCAGACGTTTTAGATGTTCCCTATGTCTCTAACGTCCCAGACGTATTAAATGTCTCATATGTCCCTAACGTCCCAGACGTTTCAGCTGTCCAGTATGTCCCTAACGTCCCAGACGTCCCAGACGTCCTAGATGTCCCATATGTCATTAACGTCCCAGACGTCCCAGATGTCCAATTTGTTCCTAACGTCCCAGACGTCCCAGATGTCCCATATGTCCCATATGACCCTAATGTCCCAGGCATCCCAGATGTCCCATATGTCCCATATGTCCCTAATGTTCCAGGCGTCCTAAATGTCCCATATGTCCTGAACGTCCCAGACGTCCCAGACGTCCTAGATGTCCCATATGTCTTTAACGTCCCAGACGTCCCAGATGTCCCATATGTCCCATGTGTCCCTAATGTCCCAGGCGTCCCAGATGTCCCATATGACCCATAAATCCTTAATGCCTCAAGCGTCCTAAATGTCCCATATGTCCTTAACGTCCCAGACGTCTCAGATGTCCCATATGTCCCTAACGTCCCAGACGTCCCAGATGTCCCATATGTCCCATATGTCCCTAATGTCCCAGGCGTCCCAGATGTCCCATATGTCCCATATGTCCCTAATGTTCCAGGCGTCCTAAATGTCCCATATGTGCTTAACGTCCCAGACGTCCCAGACGTCCTAGATGTCCCATATGTCTTTAACGACCACGACGTCCCAGATGTCCCATATGTCCCATGTGTCCCTAATGTCCCAGGAGTCCCAGATTTCCCATATGTCGTTAATGCCTCAGGCGTCCTAAATGTCCCATATGTCCCTAACGTCCCAGACGTCACAGATGTCCCATATGGCCCATATG
Organism: Agriotes lineatus; assembly: GCA_940337035.1. Taxonomy (NCBI): domain Eukaryota; kingdom Metazoa; phylum Arthropoda; class Insecta; order Coleoptera; family Elateridae; genus Agriotes; species Agriotes lineatus. Next base: position 18,183 of record CALNHX010012212.1, read on the forward strand.
TCTTTAATGTCCCAGTCGTCCCAGATGTCCCATATGTCCCATATGTCCTTAACGTCCCAGACGTCCCAGCTGTCATGTATGTCCCTAACGTCCTAGACGTCCCAGACGTTCTAGATAACCCACATGTCCCTAACGTCCCAGACGTCCCATATGTCCCATATGTCCCTAACGTCCCAGACGTTCTAGATGTCCCATATGTCCTTAACGTCCCAGACGTCCCAGCTGTCGTGTATGTCCCTAACGTCCTAGACGTCCCAGACGTTCTAGATAACCCACATGTCCCTAACGTCCCAGACGTCCCATATGTCCCATATGTCCCTAACGTCCCAGACGTCCCAGTTGTCCCAGATGTCCCATATGTCCGATATGTCCCTAATGTCCCAGGCGTCCTAAATGTCCCATATGTCCGTAACGTCCCAGACTTCCCAGACGTCCTAGATGTCCCATATGTCCTTAACGTCCCAGACGTTTTAGATGTCCCATATGTCCCTAACGTACCAGGCGTCCCAGATGTCCCATATGTCCCATATTTCCCTAACGTCCCAGACGCTCTAGATGTCCCATATGTCCTTAACGTCCCAGACGTCCCAGCTGTCCCGTATGTCCCTAACGTCCTAGACGTCCCAGATGCCCCATATTTCCCTAACGTCCCAGACGTTCTAGATGTCCCATATGTCCTTAACGTCCCAGACGTCCCAGCTGTCATGTATGTCCCTAACGTCCTAGACGTCCCAGACGTTCTAGATAACCCACATGTCCCTAACGTCCCAGACGTCCCAGATGCCCCATATTTCCCTAACGTCCCAGACGTTCTAGATGTCCCATATGTCCTTAACGTCCCAGACGTCCCAGCTGTCATGTATGTCCCTAACGTCCTAGACGTCCCAGACGTTCTAGATAACCCACATGTCCCTAATGTCCCAGACGTCCTAGATGCCCTATATGTCCGTAACGTCCCAAACGTCTCAGATGTCCCATATGTCCTTAACGTCCTAGACGTCCCAGATGCCCCATATTTCCCTAACGTCCCAGACGTTCTAGATGTCCCATATGTCCTTAACGTCCCAGACGTCCCAGCTGTCATGTATGTCCCTAACGTCCTAGACGTCCCAGACGTTCTAGATAACCCACATGTCCCTAACGTCCCAGACGTCCCATATGTCCCATATGTCCCTAACGTCCCAGACGTCCCAGTTGTCCCAGATGTCCCATATGTCCGATATGTCCCTAATGTCCCAGGCGTCCTAAATGTCCCATATGTCCTTAACGTCCCAGACTTCCCAGACGTCCTAGATGTCCCATATGTCCTTAACGTCCCAGACGTTTTAGATGTCCCATATGTCCCTAACGTCCCAGGCGTCCCAGATGTCCCATATGTCCCATATTTCCCTAACGTCCCAGACGCTCTAGATGTCCCATATGTCCTTAACGTCCCAGACGTCCCAGCTGTCCCGTATGTCCCTAACGTCCTAGACGTCCCAGACGTTCTAGATGTCCCACATGTCCCTAACGTCCCAGACGTCCTAGATGTCCTATATGTCCCTAACGTCCCAGACGTCTCAGATGTCCCAGATGTCCCATATGTCCGATATGTCCCTAATGTCCCAGGCGTCCTAAATGTCCCATATGTCCTTACCGTCCCAGACTTTCCAGACGTCTTAGATGTCCCATATGTCCTTAACGTCCCAGACGTTTTAGATGTTCCATATGTCTCTAACGTCCCAGACGTATTAAATGTCTCATATGTCCCTAACGTCCCAGACGTTTCAGCTGTCCCGTATGTCCCCAACGTCCCAGACGTCCCAGACGTCCTAGATGTCCCATATGTCATTAACGTCCCAGACGTCCCAGATGTCCCATATGTTCCTAACGTCCCAGACGTCCCAGATGTCCCATATGCCCCATATGACCCTAATGTCCCAGGCGTCCCAGATGTCCCATATGTCCCTAATTTTCCAGGCGTCCTAAATGTCCCATATGTCCTGAACGTCCCAGACGTCCCAGATGTCCTAGATGTCCCATATGTCTTTAACGTCCCAGACGTCCCAGATGTCCCATATGTCCCATGTGTCCCTAATGTCCCAGGTGTCCCAGATGTCCCATATGTCCCATAAGTCCTTAATGCCTTAGGCCTCCTAAATGTCCCATATGTCCCTAACGTCCCAGACTTCACAGATGTCCCATATGTCCCATATGTCCTTAATGTCCCACTCGTCCTAGATGTCCCATATGTCCCATATGTCCCTAATGTCCCAGGCGTCCTAAATGTCCCATATTTCATTAACGTCCCAGACGTCCCAGCCGTCCTAGATGTCCCATACGTCCCTAACGTCCCAGACGTCCCAGACGTATTAGATGTCCCATATGTCCTTAACGTTTCAGACGTCTCAGACGTCCCATATGTCCCTAACGTCCCAGACGTCCCAGATGTCCCATATGTCCCATATGTCCCTAATGTCCCAGACGTCTCAGATGTTCCATATGTCCCATGGGTCCCTAATGTCCCAGGCGTCCTATATGTTTTATATGTCCCTAACGTCCCAGACATCCTAAATGTCCCATATGTCCCTAACGTCCCAGACGTCCCAGCTGTCCCGTATGTCCCTAATGTCTCAGACGTCTCAGACGTATCAGACGTCCTAGATGTCGTATATGTCGCTAACGTCCCAAACGTCCCAGATGTCCCATATGTCCTTAACGTCCTAGACATCCAAGACGTCCTAGATGTCCCATATGTCCTTAACGTCCCAGACGTCCCACATGTCCCATATGTCCCTAACGTCCCAGACGTCCCAGATGTCCCATATGTCCCATATGTCCCTAATGTCCCAGGCGTCCTAGATGTTCCATATGTCCCTAACGTCCCAGACGTCCTAAATGTCCCATATGTCCCTAACGTCCCAGACGTCTCAGGCGTCTCAGACGTCCTAGATGTCCCATTTGTCCCTAACGTCTCAGACGTCGTAGATGTCCTATATGTCCCTATCGTCCCAGACGTGCTAGATGTCCCATATGTCCTTAACGTCCCAGACGTCCCATATGTCATATATGTCCCTAACGTCCCAGACGTTCCAGATGTCCCATATGTCCCTATCGTCCCAGACGTCCCAGATGTCCCATATGTCCCTAACGTCCCAGACGTCTCAGATGTCCCATATGTCCCATATGTCCTTAATGTCCCAGGCGTCCCATATCCCATATGTCCCATATGTCCCATATGTCCCATATGTCCCTAATGTCCCAGACGTCCTAAATGTGCCATATGTCCTTAACGTCCCAGACGTCCTAGATGTCCCATATGTCCTTGACGTCCCAGACGTCCGAAATGTCCCATATGTCCCTAATGTCCCAGGCTTCCTAAATGTCCCATATGTTCTAAACGTCCCAGACGTCCCAGACGTCCTAGATGTCCCATATGTCCTTTGCGTCCCAGACGTCCAAGATGCCCCATATGTCCTTAACTTCCCAAACGTCCCAGACGTCCCATATGTCCCTAACGTCCCAGACGTCCCAGATGTCCCATATGTCCCATATGTCCCTAATGTCCCAGGCGTCCCAGATGTCCCATATGTCCCATATGTCCCTAATGTTCCAGGCGTCCTAAATGTCCCATATGTGCTTAACGTCCCAGACGTCCCAGACGTCCTAGATGTCCCATATGTCTTTAACGTCCACGACGTCCCAGACGTCCCAGACGTCCCATATGTCCCATGTGTCCCTAATGTTCCAGGCGTCCCAGATGTCCCATATGTCCCTAATGTCCCAGGCGTCCTAAATGTCCCATATGTCCTTAACGTCCCAGATGTCCCAGACGTCCTAGATGTCCCATTTGTCCTTAACGTCCCAAACGTCCCAGATGTCTCATATGTCCCATATGTCCCTAATGTCCCAGGCGTCCTAGATGTTCCATATGTCCCTAACGTCCCCGACATCCTAAATGTCCCATATGTCCCTAACGTTCCAGACGTCCCAACTGTCCCGAATGTCCCTAACGTCCCAGACGTCCCAGACGTCCCAGACGTCCTAGATGCTTCATATGTCCCTAAGGTCCCAGACGTCCTAAATGTCCCATATGTCCCTAACGTCCCAGGCGTCCCAGATGTCCCATATGTCCGGTATTTCCCTAACGTCCCAGACGTTCTAGATGTCCCATATGTCCTTAACGTCCCAGACGTCCCAGCTGTCCCGTATGTCCCTAACGTCCTAGACGTCCCAGACGTTCTAGATGTCCCACATATCCCTAACGTCCCAGACGTCCTAGATGTCCTATATGTCCCTAACGTCCCAGACGTCCCAGACGTCCCAGATGTCCCATATGTCCGATATGTCCCTAATGTCCCAGGCGTCCTAAATGTCCCATATGTCCTCAACGTCCCAGACTTCCCAGACGTCCTAGATGTCCCATATGTCCTTAACGTCCCAGACGTTTTAGATGTTCCCTATGTCTCTAACGTCCCAGACGTATTAAATGTCTCATATGTCCCTAACGTCCCAGACGTTTCAGCTGTCCAGTATGTCCCTAACGTCCCAGACGTCCCAGACGTCCTAGATGTCCCATATGTCATTAACGTCCCAGACGTCCCAGATGTCCAATTTGTTCCTAACGTCCCAGACGTCCCAGATGTCCCATATGTCCCATATGACCCTAATGTCCCAGGCATCCCAGATGTCCCATATGTCCCATATGTCCCTAATGTTCCAGGCGTCCTAAATGTCCCATATGTCCTGAACGTCCCAGACGTCCCAGACGTCCTAGATGTCCCATATGTCTTTAACGTCCCAGACGTCCCAGATGTCCCATATGTCCCATGTGTCCCTAATGTCCCAGGCGTCCCAGATGTCCCATATGACCCATAAATCCTTAATGCCTCAAGCGTCCTAAATGTCCCATATGTCCTTAACGTCCCAGACGTCTCAGATGTCCCATATGTCCCTAACGTCCCAGACGTCCCAGATGTCCCATATGTCCCATATGTCCCTAATGTCCCAGGCGTCCCAGATGTCCCATATGTCCCATATGTCCCTAATGTTCCAGGCGTCCTAAATGTCCCATATGTGCTTAACGTCCCAGACGTCCCAGACGTCCTAGATGTCCCATATGTCTTTAACGACCACGACGTCCCAGAAGTCCCATATGTCCCATGTGTCCCTAATGTCCCAGGAGTCCCAGATTTCCCATATGTCGTTAATGCCTCAGGCGTCCTAAATGTCCCATATGTCCCTAACGTCCCAGACGTCACAGATGTCCCATATGGCCCATATGTCTTTAATGTCCCAGTCGTCCCAGATGTCCCATATGTCCCATATGTCCCTAATGTCCCAGGCGTCCTAAATGTCCCAGACGTCCCAGACGTCCTAGATGTACCATATGTCCCTAACGTCCCAGACGTCCCAGATGTCCCATATGTGCCTAATGTCCCAGGCGTCCTAAATGTCCCATATGTCATTAACGTCCCAGACATTACAGACGTCCTAGATGTCCCATATGTCCCTAACGTCCCAGACGTCCCAGACGTCCTAGATGTCCCATATGTCCTTAACGTCCCAGACGTCTCAGATGTCCTATATGTCCCTAACGTCCCAGACGTCTCAGACGTCCCAGATGTCACATATGTCCGATATGTCCCTAATGTCCCAGGCGTCCTAGATGTCCCACATGTCCCTAACGTCCCAGACGTCCTAGATGTCCTATATGTCCCTAACGTCCCAGACGTCTCAGACGTCCCAGATGTCCCATATGTCCGATATGTCCCTAATGTCCCAGGCGTCCTAAATGTCCCATATGTCCTTACCGTCCCAGGCTTTCCAGACGTCTTAGATGTCCCATATGGCCTTAACGTCCCAGACGTTTTAGATGTTCCATATGTCTCTAACGTCCCAGACGTATTAAATGTCTCATATGTCCCTAACGTCCCAGACGTTTCAGTTGTCCCGTATGTCCCCAACGTCCCAGACGTCCCAGACGTCCTAGATGTCCCATATGTCATTAACGTCCCAGACGTCCCAGATGTCCCATATGTTCCTAACGTCCCAGACGTCCCAGATGTCCCATATGCCCCATATGACCCTAATGTCCCAGGCGTCCCAGATGTCCCATATGTCCCATATGTCCCTAATTTTCCAGGCATCCTAAATGTCCCATATGTCCTGAACGTCCCAGACGTCCCAGATGTCCTAGATGTCCCATATGTCTTTAACGTCCCAGACGTCCCAGATGTCCCATATGTCCCATGTGTCCCTAATGTCCCAGGCGTCCCAGATGTCCAATATGTCCCATATGTCCCATAAGTCCTTAATGCCTTAGGCGTCCTAAATGTCCCATATGTCCCTAACGTCCCAGACTTCACAGATGTCCCATATGTCCCATATGTCCTTAATGTCCCAGGCGTCCTAGATGTCCCATATGTCCCATATGTCCCTAATGTCTCAGGCGTCCTAAATGTCCCATATGTCATTAACGTCCCAGACGTCCCAGCCGTCCTAGATGTCCCATACGTCCCTAACGTCCCAGACGTCCCAGACGTCCTAGATGTCCCATATGTCCCATATGTCCCTAATGTCCCAGACGTCTCAGATGTTCCATATGTCCCAGACGTCTCAGATGTTCCATATGTCCCATGGGTCCCTAATGTCCCAGGCGTCCTAGATGTCCCATATGTCCCATATGTCCCTAATGTCCCAGGCGTCCTAAATGTCCCATATGTCATTAACGTCCTAGACGTCCCAGCCGTCCTAGATGTCCCATACGTCCCTAACGTCCCAGACGTCCCAGACGTCCTAGATGTCCCATATGTCCCATATGTCCCTAATGTCCCAGACGTCTCAGATGTTCCATATGTCCCATGGGTCCCTAATGTCCCAGACGTCTCAGATGTTCCATATGTCCCATATGTCCCTAACGTCCCAGACGTCCCAGATGTCCCATATGTCCCATATGTCCCTAATGTACCAGACGTCTCAGATGTTCCATATGTCCCATGGGTCCCTAATGTCCCAGGCGTCCTAGATGTTCCATATGTCCCTAACGTCCCAGACATCCTAAATGTCCCATATGTCCCTAACGTCCCAGACGTCCCAGCTGTCCCGTATGTCCCTAATGTCTCAGACGTCTCAGACGTATCAGACGTCCTAGATGTCGTATATGTCGCTAACGTCCCAAACGTCCCAGATGTCCCATATGTCCTTAACGTCCTAGACGTCCAAGACGTCCTAGATGTCCCATATGTCCTTAACGTCCCAGACGTCCCACATGTCCCATATGTCCCTAACGTCCCAGACGTCCCAGACGTCCCAGATGTCCCATATGCCCCATATGACCCTAATGTCCCAGGCGTCCCAGATGTCCCATATGTCCCATATGTCCCTAATTTTCCAGGCGTCCTAAATGTCCCATATGTCCTGAACGTCCCAGACGTCCCAGATGTCCCATATGTCCCATATGTCCCTAATGTCCCAGACGTCTCAGATGTTCCATATGTCCCATGGGTCCCTAATGTCCCAGGCGTCCTAGATGTTCCATATGTCCCTAACGTCCCAGACATCCTAAATGTCCCATATGTCCCTAACGTCCCAGACGTCCCAGCTGTCCCGTATGTCCCTAATGTCTCAGACGTCTCAGACGTATCAAACGTCCTAGATGTCGTATATGTCGCTAACGTCCCAAACGTCCCAGATGTCCATATGTCCTTAACGTCCTAGACGTCCAAGACGTCCTAGATGTCCCATATGTCCTTAACGTCCCAGACGTCCCACATGTCCCATATGTCCCTAACGTCCCAGACGTCCCAGACGTCCCAGATGTCCCATATGCCCCATATGACCCTAATGTCCCAGGCGTCCCAGATGTCCCATATGTCCCATATGTCCCTAACGTCCCAGACGTCCCAGATGTCCCATATGTCCCATATGTCCCTAATGTCCCAGGCGTCCTAGATGTTCCATATGTCCCTAACGTCCCAGACGTCCTAAATGTCCCATATGTCCCTAACGTCCCAGACGTCTCAGGCGTCTCAGACGTCCTAGATGTCCCATTTGTCCCTAACGTCTCAGACGTCCTAGATGTCCTATATGTCCCTATCGTCCCAGACGTGCTAGATGTCCCATATGTCCTTAACGTCCCAGACGTCCCATATGTCATATATGTCCCTAACGTCCAGACGTTCCAGATGTCCCATATGTCCCTATCGTCCAGACGTCCCAGATGTCCCATATGTCCCTAACGTCCCAGACGTCTCAGATGTCCCATATGTCCCATATGTCCTTAATGTCCCAGGCGTCCCATATCCCATATGTCCCATATGTCCCATATGTCCCATATGTCCCTAATGTCCCAGACGTCCTAAATGTGCCATATGTCCTTAACGTCCCAGACGTCCTAGATGTCCCATATGTCCTTGACGTCCCAGACGTCCCAAATGTCCCATATGTCCCATATGTCCCTAATGTCCCAGGCTTC
>CALNHX010012213.1:0-26634 GCA_940337035.1 Agriotes lineatus
ACAGTACATTTTTACAATTAAAAAAAAAACTAGCGGCATTTACAATTATTTCTTTTTCCTATTATAAAAATTCGTTTTTATTCACCTTATTTTCTACATAAACGTTTCGAAACATCGGGCTACAGCAAAATACAATTAAAAAAATACTTACATTACGTGAAAAGGTTTGCTCGAGCCACTTACGATCATTAGGAAAATTAATGAAAATCTTGTGATTGTGAATGGGGTCGAACTTTCACGTGAATTTTGAAGTACATAGTGTCATTCTCAAAATTACCGTTTGAAAAGTAGCCCTATCAACATATGCACTAAGGTATAGAATATTGAAGATCAAGTTTATAAGAACTTATTTGAGAAGTTTTCTTCCATATTTTTAAAGAATTAAAATTTGATACGATTTTATTAAATTTTTATATGAAATTGAAATTCAAAAATACAGAATCGGAATCGCATGCCGAAATACGATGCATTATGGGAAATTGGGCGTCAGTTATCTGTTAGCTAGCATTCAGGACCTCCCGACTCAATAATTAACATAATTTTTAAATACTCACTGAAAGGTACTCTTCTTAAATTATTATAATTAAATGCTAGAAATGGTAAAGCAATGAACAAGTAAATACAGGAGACAGATACAAGACTGAATAATTTAAAAAAATTATCAGCAACCTCACACGAAATATTGGATGGCCCATTCCTTCCAGTGTTGAGAAATCTATCGAAACTCGAAACATGCAACAACTTTTGATCATTTAAAAAAATATAGGCAACTTTATATTCTTAATTCCAAATTTTGTTTGGGTTAGCTTCTTTAGGGCTGTTGATGTACTAAATATCTAGGTTATTATCTACAAAATCATGTTTAAACCAAAAACATTTTATTCAATGAGAGTTATGTATTCAGATTTGTAGTTGTAATTGCTTTGTTTTACGATTGTGATTAACACATGTATGTTTCTCACAAAAAAGGGTAAAAAAAGTCTATACCTAGCGGGATATAATTGAAATGAATAAACAGAGACTACAAATATCAATGATTTTTAATTCTGCTCTAGGGTTGGAATGTTGTATTTGATTTATAATTAGTATGATCAAAAATTATTGTCATCGGTCATGGCTATGGAATAATTCATAATTTATGAATGCAACTATGTTTATACCGAAATGTCAAACCCGACATTTTATTTTAAAGTTGCATTCATAAATTAGGAACTATTCCATAGCAATACCAGATGAAAATAATTTTTGATCAAACCATAGATACTAAATTTTGTAAAATACATTGCATCTAATAAGTAATATTAGTACAAATGGACAACGCTAAGGTTTGCAGTTCTGTGAAGTGGATTTTAGTAAGGTTATGTGCATTTGTTTTGACTGGCTAACAGAGCCGTGAATAAAGTATAGCAAGTGTATAGCAGTTGTAAACAAGTCTAAGAAGTAATGTCGACTGGTAGCAAAATTGCTGAAAAATATTGCAATCTTCCAAAAATGTCCTACTGATATTTTCGAAGAACCAATTACTAATTCGTTGATAAATTCACATGTGGGGTCGTATTGACCCCAACAGTATACATGTAACATTGCTTTATACGAATTGAAACCTTCACATTAAGAAACAATGTCACGAGTGTCGCTGATGTAACTTTTGTATTATTTTGTTTACAGCGAAATGAAAATTGTTTGGGTAATACTGAATCCACTTGTACAGCAAGGTTAAGTACACCAGCGGGCTATACACGTACGAACAGTATAAAAATAGAAAAAGGAACATAGATAATTAGAACACTTTGAAACAAATTGCGCAAACAATCTCAAAATCGTAAGGGAATACCAAGCTATAAAAAGAAGATTTTTAGGGAAATCATGTAAAAGGTGGAAGATCCAGAGTAAAAGGTCGCACGAGGCATAATACTAGAATTTTCTATGTAGTACTCTGTCATCGCTAAACGGTCAAATACGTCATAGAATATCTAATATGTGTAAAGCCAAATTGCCACAATATGCGTTCACGTTACGAATTATCAAAACCGCCAAAGATACGGCGATAACCTCCACGAAATCGGCAAATTGTCTTTAGCTAGTTCCAGGTTCACTTGGTAACCAAAACAAAACCGACCAGTCGGACGGCAGTTACTAAACGACCGTGCCAACACTCACGGCAACCAAACACACAACTTCATGAAGCAGATTATGTTATACGTCAAAACTTCTGAAAAGCTATTCGATACGAAATATTACGCATAGTTTCGCTCAAATAAGCCAGACAAGGTAAAATCAGGATTAAACTGTCAAATAAATTCGCAAAAGTGTTACTAGAGACAGTGCCTACTGCAGTCAAATATCAGCTGTCAACTTACAACAAGTCAAAACAAACAGACAATTTGTCAGGTAAATATCGAACTCCTAGTGCTAAGTAACCACAATACTTCTTTCAGAAGGCCAGTTCAAAACCAGAAAACATCACATAACACTAGGAGTCCAACTAAAACGTGCACCTGCAATTCTCACTGTACCTATATTCTTTTAATTTGCATAGCCAATAAGTAGCTTTTAATCGAAACCAAGGCAAGTTTAGATCGCTAGGGCTAACGTTTGTAAATAAAGCCAACATAGAGGCTAAGGTCGAAATTACCGTAAGAACTCTTTGGTCCCCCTCTGGTGGGTAGTTATTCCACTACTCGAAATCATCATACAAGACAATGGTAACTGGTAACTCATGACGAGCAAATAGAACAGATTAGTAAGAGCTGCGTCTAAACAAATTGGAGATGTGGAAAAGTTCACTTAAAATCAATGCGATACGTAATTGCCTCTCGCCAGGGTAAAAACCTAGCAAATCGCCGCTTTGATAAAATTCCCTGCACTGGCGCGATTATCCTAACCCGCCGAAATTAATAAAGATAACCAGTTTCAATAAGCCGGCGTTAATCGAATCAAGATCAAAAGCAGCGTCTCGCCGCAATCCAATGGCCTATGAAGTTTTGGCAGCGGAGGCCGTGACATAATCCCGCACGGCGCTTCTAGACCTGATCAATTCGACAGAAGTGTTTGACCTGATTTCGGTTTCGTTGGTGAAACGTCCCGAATTACCGCGAGTGCTTCACTCATCGCCATCTCATTGTTTTAGGCGCACCTTATTTGTAGGCTGCAATCTCCCCTGACCGACTTTGCATCTCGCACACGAACATTATACGTTTGTCGAGTGGGCTTCCACTTGTAAAAATAGTAAACGCCTTGGTAGTCGCGTGTTACAACCTCGACTTCTGAAATATGGGGCTGCTGCTCAACAAACGTTAAACGCTAAATTAGAAGTGACTAAATTTATTGTGGAGGATTAACCAGAGAGATTGTTGTTAGACGTGGCAAGAACTAATTTTAGAGCTGTTCAAACGAGGTGCGACCAACGTTCGGTGGAAAATTATGCACACAAACGGCTCCTGCCCGGAACGTGGTTAGAGTGCAACTGTAAAAATGTTAATCTAATAATAAGCCATCAATAGTCACGACCGTTATTGAGTGGGTTGGTTTCTAAAATTACACAAAAATGACCGAAATTTTTAATTTTTATCAAGGTAACAGAGGCTATTTTTACAATGTCTCGAGAATGGCTATCAAGAAATCATCTAATGTACTGCACTGTTGGTCTTTTAAAGATTCATCGTATTACAGTTAATTTGCATTTTTGCCGCATTTGCAATAATAACAAAACAAGCCGGTAACATCGCAAATCGCTGGTTCGAGATGCCGCCAACTGTAAACAAACGGTATTTGGGAATTGAGATCCGAATCAGCAGATTTCCATAAAGTAGGTTAATAGATGGAAATTTGTTTCACAAATGGAACAGTTCGCACTGCATGAATCGATTGATTTACAAATTATGCCGCTGTCATAAGTACCTCACTTGTTTTCAGAGGCTGTCGTAAATCTTGGAAAGCAACTAGGCTGCTTTCCCGATGTATTTCCTTTTTACCAGAACTTTTCGCCCGTGTTGGCAGATAGTAACAACATAACATTAATCTGGAAATATGAGAACTGCCTAAATTATATTTGTACAACTCTGAATGATAAACGAGTCATTTGCTTCAATTTTTATTAGCATGCTTTCAATTGAGTGTCTTAAAACTTTCGTTATCGAGTATGCACTAAAAATAAACAGTTCCTAATTTCTGAATGCAACTATAAATTTATCAAATGTCAATTTTGTTATTAATTTATGTATTAAAATATTTTAAGGACCTACTCGAAAGTATGCGGCACATACAATTACATTTAAGCAGTGGCGGATGCGATAGTGCGCGTGGCGAGTTTCTGATTACCGATGCCTACAACAGACATGAGAAAGAAACTGCCAGCTTGTGAATGACAAAATTCTTTTTCTCTGAAAATTCATACCATCGGGCTAATTATGTAGCCACGTGGTCTACAGCTTTTTCAAGATAACCAAAAAAATATAATGTATTATCTGTAGCTCTCGCTGAAAAATGTTTTTATATTGTACTTTTGTATTTATTTAAGTTTGCTTTAGGATGCATATGTATTTAATTAATATAAAAAAAATTACAAACGACAAGTGTAGGAGAATTAGACCGTATTTTAAAAAGTCGGTACAATCATATTTTTAACGTCACTGTTTTAAAACAGTGTTGTCCAGTATCAACAACGCCGAATAGTGCTAACAATTCGATAACATTATAACTACTGAAATGACATTTAGATGGTGATCTTCAAAATATGTCATGTGACATGGTGACGTCAGTCATGAAAATGGAAGTCACATAATTTAACTTTGTGTGGCAAAAGTGTCAGATTTTTGTAATATATGTCAAGTATTATCATATAAGCAAAATAACAACAGACGTTTTCATTCTGACAGTCGATCGCTTAGTCAACTAATTCACACTCAGTACTCAGAATGTGCTTGCATTTCAGTAATCAAAGCCAGTCTGCTAGTTATAATCTAACTTTCTTAGTGCCTACTGCCTAGTGAGTGTTTTTGTTTTGTGACTTTTGAAATGCTGCAAAAATGAATAATTATAAGTATGTTATATTTTTCGATAATAAATAATTCCTTATAAAGAGTATTACTATGTTGACGATTTAAAATCTACAAAAAGGCCGTAAAAATTTAAAATGATATTACATGACAAAATGTGACAGTAAATTACAGTCATATTACGGTCACATGTCACAATATTTAAATGACCGTCATTTTACATCACTAGATGGCCATTTAAGTCTGTTATTTATGTTGGCTGCTCTGAAATTTGGTTTTTGCACTCATGATTTCAAAATTCATATTTCCCGGTCATTCCCGATGCGCCGAAAATGACTTTTCCCGCACCGGGGTGTTTTTTACTTTCCCACAAAAACTATGGCAATTGTGTGTTCCAGGGGCGCTGTAAACGTCAACAAAAGCTAACAGGTGCTAGGATACGTATAAAAATTTAGTAATTTGTGCTGCCAACTCAGTAAAGTTGTAAAACACTAAATAATGTTTTTTTAACTTTTTCAAATATTTTGACTTATTCGTTACAAAAAACATTGTACCTACCTCTTTCGGGAAGAATTTTCCCGAATTCGCACTACAAAGTGCTCATTCGGGAAAATTAACTTTCCCGAACTTGTTAGGTAAATAACTATTTCCTTTAGAGGCATTCGGCTTTTAATTTTCTTCTTCTACGACCACTACTAAAAGTAGGCCTTTTAGCGCTAGCTTTTTTCACTAAAAGTGACGTTTTATAATTTAGCGTGTTAAAAGTGAAATCAGCTGTTTACCTTTAGCCCATGTGCTAAAAGTAAACAGCTGGTGTGGAATTTACAATTTCAAACTGGAAGTAAGGTTGTAGTTATTCCTTCTTGCGTTAGAGGTAGTGTTTTTTAAATAATTAAAGCATTATGTAATGAATAAAGTAAACTGTGTACATTTATAATTACCTTTGATAACTGACCTCTGACAGCTACTGGCTCCCGAAATATTCACCTGCGCGTCAAGGCCATCTCTTTACTATGACATAATTTATAACTGTCATAAATGCAAACCTTTGTTAAATCGACATTTATGGATTAATAACAGTAAATTTAAGGCCGTAGAAGAAATATTGTGTCCAAACTCGTGCTAAAAGAGTTATTGTACTCGACATGTTATGAAACTCAGCTTTCGGCTTCGTTTCATAATTTTGATGTCTCGTGCATAAACGGCCACTTTTAGCACTTGTTGCACAAATAGCTATTCTAGTACGTACATTATTCTGACAGAGACGTTGGGGTTTTTGCAAAATAATTACGATTACTTAAATAACTATGCTATGATCTATTTTATTATAATCATAATTTACTGGTAAATTGCCGCATATCTTGAAATAATATACGTCAATGACGCATGTATCTTTGTATCTCAAACAGTGGCGACGCAATGTTTAGCTGAATTATATATTTAAACGAAAACTGAAAGAGACATATTCGATTCAGTTCATCATCATTTATTAGCCTGTACAGTTAGGTACATTTATTCAATGCAATAAATATTTAATCTCGGAATGTCGGAATCTGTCTTTCTCTATGAAGGGGGGGGGGTTGAGATGCATTTTACGTATGATCGGCTGGCTCTACCATCAAAATTCTCCACGAGCCGCCACTGTATTTAAGTATTGTTCAAACAGACACTATGATGTTATTTCTTCTGCACTCAATAACAACAATGGATTTTAATCATCCATTTGCTAATCTGATACGGTTCAATTATTAAATACGAAAATATTTTATATTTTTGCAAGTTCTTGGAATCGCTTAAAAATAATGTAATTCACATTTTCATTCATTCATTCATTCATATTCGATGACCTCTTATACCCGAAGGTTTCGAGGTATATTTCCTCTAGCGATTAGCTTCTCTCTACGAATTTACCTGCCTGTTCTCCTTCATTCTAGTCATATGCCCCCCCTCCCCCATTTCAGTTTCTTTTCTTCTCTTTCGGTATTCAATGATTTATTTTTAGTTCATATCTGATATCGTCATTTCTTCTTTTATCCATTCTTCTCACGTCTAGTAATTTTCTCAAATATTTCATTTCGCCGGCCTGCAATCGTTTCCTTTGGCTTTCGTTCAGGACCCAGTTTTCAGCTCAGTACGTTAGGATTGGTAGGTACACTGATACACAGACACTCAGAAAGTTTTTATATAATGTATAATATACTCTGGTTGCTGTATTTATTCTGGCGCCAATCTCATCGTCTTGTGTTCCTTTATCATTTAGCATTATTCCTAAATACTTGTACCCATCTACTTGTTCTATTCTATTTCCATCTATGTCTACGCAATTTATATTTATCATATTATTCGTTAGTGCAATCACTTTTGTTTTCTCAGTGTTTATTACAAGATTATATTTCTTTAGCTCTGTAGTCCATATTTTTTGTTACTTTCTAGTTCTCTTTCTGTTTTTGCTATTAGTACTATGTGATCTGCAAAAACGCATGCTTCGACTTTCACTGTTTGCATATTTCTGTACCCTACATTGTAATTCACATTTATATATTGTAAATTAATTAAAATCTGGTGCATTGCAACCGAATTTGCTGAAAGATTATTGCAATATAATCGTGTATTATAATTTTGATTTGTGTTTTCATTAAGCCTTTAAATGGGATCAAGAATAGTTGCATATTTTAGTTCCAATTGTCTTTGTGCTTGTATATTTCGAAATTGATTGTGTATAGACGTATTGTTAAATTAATTTCACAGTTATAAAATTGATCCGAGGCGTGTGGTCCCATTTTACAATATTGTGCCCATAACTGAAAAGCCTTTGTTATACCTACAACTAATATCTTTTTATCAACAATATTTTACAATTGTTTTTTATGTTCCTACATGTGATTTTCAAACAATTTCATCTTAACATATCAAAACACACCATTTCGAAAAAAATAATAATATTTATAGCTGTTTTTGAAGAAACAACTGAAATACAAAAATATAACAATATGAAGTTCCAAAGTTCGCTACAAATTGTAATGCATACAACTTGACTAATGTGTTACAATGGAAGTCATGAATCACTAAATGATTTGCTAATATGAAAAACAGTTGTTCTTGTTTGATTACTCTGTAATGGACTAATGGACAAATTCAGTACGATTTAATTTAGAAATTGCAATTTATTAAGACCACTACAAATAAAAATAAGCGTGCAAATATTCACAGTAAGCATGTGACACCGTATGTGCAATCGTTTTTTTATTTGTTCGATTAAACTGTTAACTTCTTTTACCATCTCGCTATTTTTACCTTGAATCTTGTAAACAAGACCATAATTATAAATGTTTAAATATAGTTTATAAATAGTAATACCTACGAGTCTGGCTAAAGAATTTCTCTACAATTCTAGCCAGGAGTTGTTTAGCAATGCCTGGTGGAATTCGATATATTAATCGATAGGTGTGGAAGTTAAGATTAATAACGAATTTTTTCGACTGCATTTGACAAGCCAAGTCGGCCAACGTGCATGCGTGTGTGTTGGTTGCTTGCGTAACAAGTAACAGACTGATATTTATCAATTCTTTCTGTCCAACTCATTCTGATATTAAACGATTACGATTTATTTCTTGAATTTGTTTGCCTTACACATATTAACTTGAACTGCACGAGAAACCTTTTACGTTGACGATTCATTCACTTAACCTAGTGATCTGAGTTAACACAATTTAAGTAAATATCCATAAAAACAATAAAAATTCCAATTTTTGGGGCATTATAAGTAACGAACTTGAAAGTGTAATGGAAAACAATAATCCTCATTTTGCAGAACCAAACCAGAAGCAATTTGCGAGGTATTCTTTCTCTACGCGAGGTTATCTCAACAAGCCCAGGCAGTTGTCGCTCCGAATCAAACTACGTAATTTTATATTATTTTAGTCGGCGGATTTTATTACTTTTGGCAAAGCCAGGCGAAGAAACTTTAGGTGAATAAACTTCGGAATCACATTTTAATAGACTAACCAAATTTAAATCTTTCCGTCACTTTGGTGACTGGATCCAACAGCTGCTGTCCAGCTTATCTCCCAGTTTTTGGACCTGCGAGAGCTCAGCCTGATCCGATGGCTGCTCAGTCCAAAGGATGTGTATAATTTATACGCTCCCGCCGCCGCGACATGGCTACGTCCATACTTCACTCAAAACAAAGCGAATCTGCATCCTCCATCCGATTCCACTAAAAGGTGATCCCTTTGTTGTACGCGCAAAAAAATGGAGCTGTAAACAATTTTTTATGAACACTTAAATAAGAGCCGATTAAACGTGTAATTTGAGTGTTGTGGCTGCAGGTTCTTTGTTCGCGGGAGAGCATTCCAGCGGCTGCGTCCGTCCTCGTCGCACTTCCTGCCGTCTCAAGCTGGAGGCCTTGCTGAGACGAACTTAGTTCAACATCCGCGCACGGTGTCAGCCTGAAGGAGTCCGTGGGCCACGTTGTGGCTGCTTTTCGCTCATTTCACTTTCATTCATTCTCCCACGGCTCGGTTCGGATGCTGGACCGACAACGAAATTAGACGGGGCCCAAAAACGGGCCCGTCGCGACCGCAATTGCTTGGAAGCCTAGCGAAGGGCGGCGGCGATTCTTTCGCCTCCCGACAAAAATCCAGGCACGAGGAATGAAGAACCGTCTTTGAAAATTACATTTTTTTATTCGACATAATTGCCTTTGGAATTTTTGAAAAGAGATGGTAATCAGACGGGGCTAACTCCGGCGAATATGGTGGTTGGTAAAACAATTCGAAGTCCAATCGTTTTGCATTGAAATTGGTGATTAGCGCACCGCAATGTTATTCTATACGAACAGCACACATGGAGAATTTCCCTCCACTTTACTCAACACATCTGCTTACCAAGGCACAGTAGCCGCCGTTTTGACTTCCTCCACGTAATTTTGTAAAAATAACCCCCTCCATATTCACCAAAAACACGCAAGAACTTAAAGCACCTGGAACCACTATGTTTTCCACTTCATACTATTTTTGGGTTTCCAGTTCACAACGAATCTAGGTTTCGTTGTCCATAGTTGCAATGCTACTCAAAAAGTCCCTAAGATTATTTTTAAGGTGTTACACACTGCCTGGGATGCCATCGCTCAATGTCGTTTTTGGTCACCAATCAAACATTATGGAATAGTAAGGCGTTGATGGCCAAATCGACAATCTGCAACATAAAGTGAGTCTTCCAGAACTGTGATCACATAGCACCTTCGATCTTCCGCTCTTTTTAGGTGTGTAACTAATTATGTAATATTCTGCACATTAGTGCAAATGTCGTTGCTCGACTGTATCAAACTCTTCCAAAAATACACACTTAGCCACAGATCGAACATTTAGGCTCGATCCACACTACCAGGCTGATCTCGGTTCGATCTCGCTCCGCTCAAATATTTATACATTGTTAGCAATGGACACATTCACACTATAGGTAACGCTCAAGCTCAGGTCGCGCCCATTGCTAACAATGTATAAAAAATTGAGCGGAGGCGAGATCGAACCGAGAGCAGCCCGATAGTGTGGATCTAGCTTTACTTATGAACATCCCCTCGTAGTATGTGGTTAAGAAACAAAATATACGTTCAGGAAAAAAAGTTGTTTCGATGGAAAAAAGATAGTGTGAGTAGTCACGCAACGTTATCAACGAACGTCTATATATTAAGTGATCACTGCTATTTGAAAACCAAACTTGCTTAACCTTGGTTCTTCGAAACGATATGTAACAGAAAAAGATGAACAAGTTTGGCTATTTAAAATTTCCAAAAAATATGGTAACTGTCCCAGAGCAAATGGCATAATTATATTAGTATGAAACAACAGTAAACAAAAAATGACAAGTGGCAACAAAAAAAAAGCATTCTGATAAGAAGTAAAAATTATCAACATACATTTTGTATTGACGTTTAGTATGGTATTTTTGATGCTATTGGAGGTAGGCCTTTTTCGACTTGCCCTTGACAACTAAAATTTATTTTATGTACGATTGCATTATAAAATATTGTTTTTGATATAGTGTTGCGGCAATAAAGTAGCTCTTTATACTACTAGTAAAATAAACCTTACTTTATTTTACTAGTGCCATGAAGTTACGGCAGCTGTCAATGATATCAATAGATATCAGATTTATAAACTCGATTTTTGCCGATTTTAACAGTCAAACATAAAGCTTTGTACTAGGGATGTTCCGAATATACAAAAATTCGTATTCGCGAATACGAATAGCGAATAAAAATACTCATATGAATATTCGCGAATACGAATACGAATACGAATACATGACCTTGAGTGAATAATATCAACATCAACATCGTTTTTGTATGCGCTGCAAATTTTAGAAATAGTATGGAAAATAGTTTTGTTTTTTATTTAATGTTATAGAATGGTTAATATTTTTTAAAAAATGTTTTATTTAATGTATGAATACCTGTTTTATATTTTTATTAAAATTCTTATCTATATTTCTATAATTTTAATGTCAAATACTCGTATAATATTCGTGTTAATTTTGGCGAATACGATTACGAATACAAATATTTAAAATATAGCGAATACTCGCGAATACGAATACGAATACGAATACGAGTATTCGGAACATCCCTACTTTGTACACAATTTATCTTCTGTATTGGCCTCGCTCGGCCATAAAACAGACTCGTCAACTAGCTAAATAGCTATAATTTGTTTTAGAAAGTACATTTAAGATTGGTTGCATAATTCAACTTGGAAATTTGCAGATAAAATACTTTCAGCAAAGATGGTGCACCCGCACTTAACACAATTTTGGTAAGACATCATACTTTGGAGAATAAGTGGGTTATAAGTATGGATGTCATCTATAAAGAGGCATAAAACGTAGAAGAAGGCAATACCCAAAAAGCTTTGAAAGAGACCGGTAAAATACAATTAGGCGAATATAAACACAATTTTATTTACTATTAAGAGGTTTCATATTATGACGATTGGGATTTTGTCAAAATAGAAATAATTAACCTGAAATATGTATGTATCTCATTACCCTGCTGCAGATTTTAGATTATGTTACTCAAAAATGCTTTAAAGCTGTTCAAGTTTTCTTAATTTGTAATTGGCGTAGTCGGTAGGATGCTCAAAGAGTCAAGACAAAATTTGTTTTAGTTTTGTGTTTCAACACTTTGTTGATCATCGGAAAAAGAAACCTTAAAGGAGAAATCTGTACTCCAAAAAGGGGAACAAGTCCCAAAAAAGCCCTACACCGCGCTAAACCAGATGACAATGTCCGAATAAGCAGCATCACTAGATTCTGTCACATACTCAGGCAATATAAGTAGAATGGCCACAATACTGATGTAAGGCGAAATTTATTAGCAAATGCAAAATTGCACTCATTTTGGAGCACAACACTGTATAACAGTTAAACCAGAATCAATACTGCCAACTGAATTTCAGATTGAAAATATTGGATATCGCAAATTTTTTTCATTTGGTCAATTCCATAAAATTAAAAATAACATTATTAACAGTATAGTAGACATCATGAAATATTTAATACAATCCATTTTGAAAGTAACACTTCATAGGAAAGTTTATAATTGTAGATAACCAGTAAAAACCGTAGTATTTTTTCTAATTGAATAAATTTGTTATGCTTTTTCGTTAACTAATTTTCAAAAATTAATCCATAATGTAGTGCTATGATTTTTTAAATATTTATTCAACCGAATTCTAAATACTTTCAAGAATTTAGTAAGCAGGTGAATTTAATATCATCTCGACCTTCAACGACGTAGGTACATGAAACACTACATGTTATTTTTAAGTACCTCGGTTTTGTTGCCTACCTGCCATACGTACGGTTAAATGCGCATCACAGCATTTTGCACTAAACAAAAGTTCCATATTTTGTTTTGGATGATGGTTATAGCAGTGGCACTGATTGCAATTAGAAAATCTTTGGACATGAATTTGTGTTTCCTGAAAATTCACAATATCGGTGAAGCGATATAAGACGATATTTCTAAAATATTTTTTCTTGGTTCAAGATTTTCGCTAGAGCGACTTGGTGGCAACGCCTGAAACTCAACAAGTAAATAGCGCATAAATTAAATTAGCAGCTTAAGAATTTCAGCTCAGGTCTTCGGAAGGACAGCAAACCAGAACTAGCTCTTTAAACTGCAATTACCACAACCGACAATACAACGCAGGCAATACGTACTAAAGTTTGTAAATGTAACTGTAAGTCGACTAATAAATGTCGAGAGCTAATAACAATAAAATGCAGGCGTTATGACTTGTGGGAAGTTTAAACTAATTGCTTTCGATGTAATTCATATGTGGACGTCTGCAATTTATGGACACTCCGCTGGAAATCAGACGGTGAAATGTGAATTCCAGCTGCAGTTTTAAGCTTCCACAGTACTGCAGACAATATAATCAAAGTAGTTCCTTCAACGAAGTAGACACAGAATTGATTTTGTTTTCCACCGCAACGAATGGTGATACATAATAATGGAGTTTCCATAAGGTTAACTAAGAT
Source organism: Agriotes lineatus (assembly GCA_940337035.1). Taxonomy (NCBI): domain Eukaryota; kingdom Metazoa; phylum Arthropoda; class Insecta; order Coleoptera; family Elateridae; genus Agriotes; species Agriotes lineatus. The sequence continues at coordinate 13,539 of CALNHX010012213.1, forward strand.
GCGTAGGTTAAGGGTTAAGTGCGTTGCTACACTAATCTCAGTAAAGATCAAGGTAAAGTTCTAATACAATTTTGTGTAAGCTTTTCAGGTATGTGTATCTAGATAAACTTGGTATTTCTAAGATTAAATGACTAAATATCAAGTTTTGATTGGAATAACGTTCAGTATATGACGATATTAATAAATAAATGTGGAATTCATTTGATTCTTTTTGCACGATAAAACTTCCATTTTGCCAATATTTTAAAAACAATAATAGTGATGTCTTTAAATACTCCACAAGATTTATAATTCAAATGTCCAAGTCCAATAACGGCTGAAAAACATCACCTCAGCTCTCCCTTCTGACCAAACTGGCCAATGATTTTACTCCGCCACGAAATAAGAGGGTTTCATTCGCCAACTCGGCCTTGTTTTGCTGACGTCAAACTGGAGAGCTGAGTCCTTGCTCTTCACCCGGTATTGGTAAAATAATCTTTTAATTGTTTATTTTTGTTTGTATCACTTCAACTAACATTATTGCTCTAATACGCAATTCACACAAATCTAAAGTTCCGGTTTCCCGTACAGGTACCGGATTCAAATTCAAAACAGTCGTCGTTATTGCAGTAGAAACCTTTGGTTTAGGTTTTGGTGATTGCTGAAGCTTTACATGGATCTTGGCCCAGTATTTGAAACGCGACTCAAACTGTGAAATCGCGCCTGCACTTCCATCGAAAGTAGTTCCGGCCAATTACCCGCGTCGAAATTCAATCGCAGCCACGGAGTCCTTGCATGCTAACACCGTCCAGCCCATAGCTCATGGAGCATGAATCTCAGACACAGCCTAATGTGCAGGTTGACTGCATTCCACGCCAGTATTCATCACTTTCTAACGCACGACCTGCTCGCAGGAGTTCGCTCACACGTTCGTCGGGCTTGCAGCAGCATTCGTTGACCCACAATCCATGGCAAGTGCAACGTAATATGTTATTCTAATGCGTTACTTAACACGCCCGGCGCAACGTAAGTCGGAGATTGGGCTTGGGCTTGGACAACCATGACCTACGCCACTGCTCAATGACGGCTCATGGAGTGCACCCACGCGTCTTCCTGCGGCCTCCATGGATGGACGAAAACTAGTGAAATATCACGTGCGATTGTGCTCTCGATGGCCCGGTGAATGGGCGAACAGGTAATCGAATCAGTGGATATCTAAATTTACCTAGCGAGGGTCAGCCGCCCTGGAAAATTCAACAGCTCGAAATGGGGCTGCACGGGCCGGCTTGATTGACAAAATAAATGGACAGGAGGCCTCCCAGGACCCTTAAATGAAAAACCATTACCCTTTTTCCTATTGGCTGCGACCGATACACAATCACAGTTGCGATTAAAATCTAGAGCACTCGACCCTTACAGTTCGTACACGAAATGAGAATTGTATAGGACCGTAATCGATATTTTAGCTATAAATATCTAATAGAAAACCGAAGGGTTTAATTGGTTCCCTTGTTTACATTTAATTATGATTAAACAAACATAGTTCACTACGATTACGATAGCCTTCAATTAGATAACTTCCCAAATTATTTTTGGAGATCAACTGGTATAAAAGTACAAAACGCATTATTGTCCCATTAACTTAAATATTTGCAACGTTCACATCCCACTTTTTAAATTATCCAGGTACACGGAATGTAAATAATTTTATATGAAATAGCTCGACAGAGAAGGGCACTCGAACTGGGACAGGTATTTATATCAGATTCTCGCTGGCTGTGAAAATTCATGCGGATTTTAATTATTCTTAACCGACGAAAACGCGAGTTTTTTATGTTTCCTTTATTCGTTGAGTTGAATTAAATTTTAACCACCTTAAATTTTGCAAAATATTCAAACTCGATATAAAACGTACTTTTAAAATTATACAGTGGAGCTCGGGCATAGCGAACTCGGAAGGGTCATTTTAAAATGTTCGTTATAAACGAGCCTTCGCTATAAAAGTCAAAACTAACAAACTTTTTTTTTTAATTGGCAGTAAAGAACGTCAAAATCGTCATTAAAATACAAGAAATGGTGAAGTAATTCACTGTTTTACCATTTTTAACGTATTCTTATTAATGAGTGTGAAGAAAATACTAATGTTCACAGTAAACAGTAACAAATACCTAGTCTATTACGGCATACATTTTTCTTCCTTCAACATGTATTATCTCTGCTAGTTTCACTTAACACACGGTCCAAATTATTGAAGTTTACAAAGTTAGGTCATTCCTTAATTTATTCATATCGTAAATAACGAAACCAGGGGGGGGGGGGGGTGCCTGTCACCATCTGGGGAAATTTGAGTACTCCCTACAGAATTTCCAATACCTTAAAAAATAATAACATATATAGCAGGCGCCTGCAACATTATTAATGATATTGTTTTTCTTATGAAAAAACTTCAACTGTCTAGTATTAAATGACTTTCCTTAAAAGCGTGGCTTTTATTTTATAGAGGATGTTACTGTTTTTTTTTTGTTAAAATTATAGCATTGATTACCCATATCTTCGCCATTGGTTAATTAAAGAGCTTGCTAATATTATATTTAAAGGGTTCTATTAAAAGTTTACTGTGCACCAAATTTAAATATCTACACTACCAAGGACCATCTTTTTTGGAAAACTCAACAAAAATGAAGATTTTTTGACACTTGTTTATATGAACTGTTTTTTAATTGACTACGGATTACTACCCTGAATTATTCTTAACGTAGTTAAGTTGCACCCTGAATTTAAGACTGTACTTAGATACTTAATGAAAAAAGAAATGAATCCCCCTGAAATCCTGAGCACCTCCTACTAAAATTAGTTTCTGGCCACGTTCTTTACATGGCTAACTTCTAACGTCTGTTCTTCATCAGTTTTTTCTAAAGCTTCGTACCTATAATTCAATACCGTTGTTGGTACAGTAAAAATGTTCACCCCGCATGTTAAATTTTGCTGAAAACGACAGGAAAAATCAAGTGTCGAGCTTCGATATAAAATGAAGACAAATTGACACAGTGGTCAATTGTGTTATCATTACTACTGAAAAGTGTAATCGAATTTCTACGATAATTTTGGATATTCTAACTGTGGTAGAAAGCATCCATGCGTGTACCTATATGTTTATGTGAAGTTTAAATGGTAAAATTGAAGAAACCTTATCAAATGGTAAGGAAATACTGGGTGTTACGAAATTCGCGGATACGGACTATACCACGTTATTCTACATTAAAAACTGAACAAAAATTCCTTTGCCATTTTTCGTCCAGGTCCGTACTTTTTAAGCTACCGCCATTTTAAAATTCTAAAATATTAAAACAACATGGTTTCCAAATATTAACTGTTTACATAAAAAATGCTTCCTATGTTTTTTCGCAGGGTTTACGAGTAATGATGGAAAATGCCACATTGTAGGTATCACCCATGATGGTTTACTGTTCATAAAAGTGTTTGTAAACACGTACGCAGACAGTAGAACATGAAAAAAAAGTATTCCTGTTTTGACAGAACCAACTTGAACTTATTTACAGACCAGATATTTTGTAGGTTCTGATATAGCCAAAAACTGCAGTTTCTTTGTACAAAAATGTTATAAACCTAATTAGCAGTTTTAAATATTATTCATTAATGATATTAATGATATCTCAAGAACCTAACGCTTGCCGATTACCTTTATTATACCTTTCCAATGTGTGTAATACGCCTAAAAGCTTCTACCATTCTATTTTATGGAAGTTTTAATGGATTATTTGTATGTTGATGCAATTATTAACAACGTTGGCCGATATCCAACTGCTCCAATAAAAGCGTCTGTTATTATTATAAGAAATCAGTCAAACAAACTAAAATTTATCTGATCACGTGTTAACACTGAATAAAAAGTATACTAAACAAGGCCACAGTGGAAGTTAGCTTGTAAATTCGATTAGCAAACGATGTGTCTACCTATTTCTTAATGTCTAACTATTGTGTGTACGTAAAGTAATTATACGTTCGGCACACATTAACTAGTTAATAGCAGGAATATGTTTGCAGAACCAATTTTCTAGGACACAAGAGTTGCTTCATTGTGTTAAGTTGCCCCAAGAACTTTTTATATTTTTTTTAATAGAAAGGCTAGCGGCGAATGCATAAAACTCGTTAGAACTACTTCAAAAATTCGACTTGCTTTAACTGAATTTTAAAGTTTATATAGTTCGAAACTGCTCGAAACTTCCACCGATTTAACTTAGTCTTCCCAATGGAAAATTAAAATGAATCAGACCTACGTTTCCCGTGTTATTAAACGAAGTTAAAGCCCGTCAATCAAAGTTAATGTTCCAATTTTCCTGATTTCCCGTACTTCAACTGACATTTTTTCTAGAGGAGAGCAATAAAGCCAGTTGAGACGCGAGGTAAGACAACACGATTAGATTGGCTTCGCAAAAATCAATGATGAGTGAAAATAAACAGTGTTCTACCATTGAATCTGCGGCGAACATTCGAATGAATTTTGTGGTGAAAGAAACTTCCATCGGAATACTTATTGTCCACAATTTAAGTTGCCTTGGCTTCGATTTAAAATTGCCACGTGTATAAAATAAATAAGCAACAGCGCAGTGCTGGTTGCTGTTATCAGTGATTTTAATGCTTATAAAACTCAACAATTACCTGTTATCGACGTAAAACAATTCAAGGTTCCTCGAAAAGCCATTATGTGTTATGAAATTGTTGAACTGCATACAGATCTTTAATTTTGTAATATTTGAAAATAAGCTACACCCATACAACAGCATTCAAGGATGATTACCTCCTAATAATGCCAAAATTGTAGCTCAGGTAAAAATTCCTCTTATCGGCTTTCGATCATTTTCAAAATTTTACACCGCCGCCTTTACCTGCCAGAAGAAGGAACCGGAATAAAAGTGGCCATCCACAAAGAATCGTATTTAAGAATGCTCTCCAGGTATCCGTTAATTGTTATTTCCACAAGCAAATACATACCTACTTGCCCACCAGCCAAGACCTTGTTATACATCCAGGTAGGCTGTCACTGTGCCATTAGAAAACTTCTTGGAAAGCTACATAACGCCTTAGCTGTTAATACAACCAAGTACAAATATCGTTAAGATAAAATGGGTGTCCTACCAGCGGGACGTCGCCAGAAATTTCGGTTTATGACTAACAGCGCTTCTTAGCGGCCCAAGTTTCAATGAGAATTTGACTTCAAACAAAGTTCAAGTTGGCTAAGACCCCAATTGTCCAAAACTATTGAACGAGGGTTTATGGAGGGCATGTCGTAAAGTTCTCAGAAAGTAATTTATTTAAACTTGAATAACTAGAGGCTTTTCGACTTTTAAATCTCCTCAGATTGTCAAACCAGGAGATTTCAAGTCACAAAGTCGGTTTTCATGTTACGATAAGAGTCATTACGGGGGATTGTCTCAAGCCTAATGAAAAGGCTTAAAATTCCTTTCAAGGTCGGGACATACGCAGCAAGATTACAGTTTTCACTTTTGAGCAATTCCCAGCAAAACCAACGGACTGAGGAAAGTGATGTGAAACGCCCATGCAAAGGAGACTTGACGCTAAAAATCTGTTGAGAAATTCATTTTTATTTTTAATTTAAAAACAAATTTGAAAGCTCAAGTTCAAACTGATTGACAAATCGCAAATTTAATTTTAAAAAGTCCAGCATTTGTTAATGAATATGTATGACATTTCGAAATCTGCAATTTAAATTCGGAAATTTAATTCAATATCCTAAAAAAGAATACTAATTAAAACGTATATTACACCTCCGGAGGCATTATTTTAAAAACAGGATATTTTATTGCTACTCTCTTCTCCTGTAATTCTATTTATGGACATATGTGAAATGCAGAATTTATTAATAAAACTCAAACACAACGCACAGTGCAAAAATGTAGTTTGCAAACTTATATAAAGAGCAGCCAAAGTTACGCAGCACTAATATATGCTTTGGTTTAATAAACAGCAAAAAAAATTTAATCCAGAAGATTGATGCTAAATCCGCATCAGGAGAGCGGAATTAAAAAATTATCTGGCGTTCCAAAATATGTTTTCCCCCAAAGTATAATTTAAAACTGTAATCTTCCAATTTATCAACGAAATCTATAATATTATATTCGGCACTCCTGCATAATTTAGGATTTAATTTTAATTATACAAAGTTGGTTTCTGCCATGAAACGAATTTCAATTTATAAAGATTACAATTTAATTTCAAACCAACTGGGTGCGTTACATTTTATAATTACAATGGTTTAGGATGTAATATGGCATATTTATGTAGCAATAGCTCTAATCCATTTAACCGATTTGACAAAACAAATACCGTGGCGAAAAAACAGCTGGAAGCAATAAAATTCTACACCTTCTTAAAGTCGATCTGGTTTTCAAAAGTGAATATGATTAACACCTATCATTTAAACAACTTAGATTTTAAAAAAACGCAGGCTAAAAAGTATCGTTAAATAGCGCCATGAATATTACCCCTAATTTTTTCAAGCGTGTTTTTAAAAAAGAGAGAAAAATTACCTATTTGGAAATATTAAGTGCAGAATATTGCCCTATTATTATTCCTTCGGAAAATGAAGACTTTAACGTTCAAAAGGCACGTGAATTATCGCTGAAATCTTCGTAGAAACTAAGATAAGAGTTATTGGTTGTTTTATAGGTAGCGAATTGTTAAAGAACTTCTAGTTGCACGGTTTCCATAGCAACCACCTTTAAAAATTTTAAACACATCATATTTTACTGTTGGCAATTAAAATAAAAACTATAGTAACAACTGTTTGCAGTGCAAAATTATTACTCCATTTTCAAGTACTACACAGAAAATGCAAAAACTCTTTAATTTCTTCATGCTAAATTTAAACTTGCTATAATCGTATTATTGGCTACACGATTCAAATGATTTAAAATAAAATTCAGCTAGCAACTGGGTTGTAGAAATTTCTTTAATGAACGATGTTACCTTTTAGAGAGTTCAAAAATGCAAATACCTTAAGAATCGTTTAAAGATTGGCTTCAAACTTTCACACGTTACTACATTCAGTTACTGTGGTATAACATAATATTGTTGCAGATAATAAAACATTAATTTAGGAAAATCGTATCTAGGAAGCTGTGTACACGGTAGGTAAAGTTCGATGAACTCAAAAAACACATTTAAAGTAGGCGGATTTGTCTGAATATTGAGTCTGCATTACTCTTTATTCTAAACAACTTTTCTTAGTACTTTTCTAATAAATGTAGTTTACTCTTTACCTTTTTTTAACTAATTCTAAAAACACCTGTACATTAATTAAATTGATTCATTTCTGAAAATCTTGGTTTGGCAACAAGCAAGAGCGATTCCTAAAGAGCGATTCCTCGAGTATTAGCATCTAACTCCAAACATGTTTATCATTTACACCTTACCGGAACTCAATCCGTGGGCACACTGTATATCATGCGGAGTTGAGCTAAATCTCACAATTGTTAAAGTAGTTTCTAATATTTCACCGATTTGTAGTAGAAGGCTTGTGCCATATTCAAGATCATGATCAAACACATATTATATAGAATGATAAAAAAGAGATACAACTATAGTTGCCTTTGAATTTTGTTGTAGGTAAATTTATGTGAGTTTATTGTTCTCGAAAAACTTCAGTATTGACAGCTCTGGATAGCTCGACAACAATCAAGAATAAAGCGGTACGTAAAAACATATTACGCAAATAAAAAATTGACGTTACATGTATGTTCGTAAAAGGATAAAAGTTTCATCCTTTTAGCTAAGCCGCAGTCAACTATGATTTACAGTGAAAAAAATACAAGTGGACGTTATTACTTGAAAATTAATAAGGTATTTAAAATCTGTTAAGGACATGTGTCTAGAGAATGTGTAAATAACTTTATTCTAATTCTACAAACAACCTAGCTATCCCAATACCGGTTGAAAAACAAGGTTTCAGCTCTCCGGCCTAACGTCACCACAAGAAGGCCGAATTGACTAATGAGAGCTCCGTATCTCGCATCGAGGCTCAAAGCGGAGTAAATTCAAATAAACTAAAATCATTGGCCAATTCCGCCTTCTTGTGATGACGTGGGCCGGAGAGCCAAGGTCTTGTTTCGAACTTTTGTTTATAACACGAAAACACAAGATGATAGCCAATTTTGGTTTTGCACCATTATTTTTTTCTTGAAAAAAGTGTTCATTTTTTCATATCTCCCATAGTTATCGAGATTCCCTATGAATATCGAAATTTGAGCACGCTGTACGTTACATTTTATTATACTACAGCAATGCCCTTTAAAAATGCAAATTGGGGTTTTGTAATAAAAATTACAGTGCTCGGGATTGTTAAATCACCAATACTAAAAAATAACTAGTCGATATTTAAATTGAACTTGCAACAGTTTCGATTTGGCAAATGTTAATGGCACACTTCTACTTAATAATCAGCGGTGTAGGTTCATACGCAATCCCAAGTTTGCATTTCCACGCCACGATACTTTCAAAGTGTGACGCTTTTCGGTAACTGCGTTCCGCGGCAAATATCCAAATTAAAAATCTGGGTATTTATACAACAAACGATAATCTTATCGCTGTTCACACATTTAAACTAGAACTTCCATTTTTCTGTTTATCCCAGCCAAGGTTAGAGATATTTTGGTGAATGCGCGTCACGTGGCTGGAGGAAAAAGCAGTCCTTTTCTTGTCGAGGAGGGCAGGACGAGACGCTATTTTCGTAGGTAGATACAATCGGCCCCAAACGGCGGGCTTATTTGAAAAGGACCGCCTCGCTCAGGGCGAAAAGGACCGGCGAGCCTAAGATTTCGGTCTTTTTGTAGCCGTCCCCGAGAAACATAACATTAGGCCGGCTTTTTCTTCGTGGAATTCGCGGGCGAAGGATCCTCACAATGCAGAATCAGAATTGCAAATGAAGAAATGCAGTCGCGGGCCAAATCGCCAGAGATTAATGTAATCTTCGAAACGACCATTAGCTGCACCGACCCCAATTAAAATGGCCTTTTTCTGCATTGCGCCTTGCAGGACCGACACGAACGTGCATTTTGCACACGCTTGCGTTTGGCTACCCTTGGGACTTACAAGGACAGCTGAAGTGCCCCGTACTCAGTCCCAGGGCCTAGAGCCCCTTCATTAATTAATCAACCGCGAATTTTGGGAAAAAAATCGGGGGCTTCCACACTTTCTCTATTTCCGCGCGACAAAACGAAACGAGTCCAAGTCATTGCTCCAAAGGAGTTCGGGTAATGTTTACCCTCGGTAGACCTGAGCAAATATTTATATTACATAATTTTAACACGACTTAACTGGGGCCCAGCAACTTTACTTAAACACACGCTTGAGCTTTGTGTGGTTCGGCCAACCCGCATAGCTATTTACAAAACGTTTTTCTTTATTTATGCGAGCGACTTCGGCAGCACTCTAAACAGGAAGACAGGAAATTTTATCTGTGGTTTGATGGTTCTTGTCGAACTTCTGGGAAGACACTTGAAAGCTGCGCGTCTGCTCGACAGATGCTTAATTTAAAATTTCGCTACTTGCCGAGTGTATTTTCGCAGATAAGATAGTAAGATTTTTAAACACAAACGGTAAGTCATTCTAATTTGCATTAATTAATTGGTAACAAGTAAAAACATGTTATAACTAAAGACCGAAAGTTTAGGCATAATGCCTGGAACTGAAAATGCTTATTTAGTTCTATTTTTAAAGCAATGAATCACCTGAAAGTACTTATGTTGATGTGTTTTTACTAGAAATGCCTTTCCACAGAAATTCCTGTCTTGTAGTAAAATCTTAAAAAGCGCTGAACCCACCCTTTAAGGTCACAGCACCTACCTGCAGGAATGCAATAAACCATCCGTTACAGGAATTAAATCCTTCACTGGGATTCTTATTCACAACAGTTGGAAGAACCAACAATTTGTAATTTGTTTTTACCCCTACTTGGAGTTTAGTTTCATGTTCGTTCGTATGTATCAGGTCTCCTGCATATTTCGACAAAAAATTTTAAAAATAAATACCTACGTATTTTGCATTTTTATTTTTATAGTTCCTGAATGGCTTACCTTTTTTAAAAGTTTTAATGTCTGAACTCTCCCGGTCTTTAGTTATAACCTTATAATAGTTCTTATAATACTCACAACTTGCTCGAACAATTGTCAAGAGTCAAAAACGAATTCCTTACCTGCAACAACAAAAAGACGTTAGTTAAGTTAATCCATGGACCACACACATAAGAAATTAAGATTTCATTTAGTATTTTATTTAAGAAGACAAATCGATTCATATCTCTGTATAAATATTAAATCTAGATAAACCAAATGCAGCTTTTATACGTTCTTAAAACCATGCACATACTACTATATTTATTTTTTTAAGTACATGATTATTTGTAATCAGAGTTTTAAAGAGGCAAGAAATGATAGGACGGAATACACGCCCACAGACGGTTTTCCTTATGGGCGACGATATATTAATGTTTTCCTAGCCTAAATGAATGATAAGATATGTCATTTTAAACGCAATAGTTCTAAGTGAAATATAAGGGAATATCACATATACAGTGACCGCCAAAAAGCCCGCATCGTATGGGAAAGTACTTGCCTTAATATTTTATATTACTTTTGCGAATTATAAATCTTTGTCTTAACCCAAAATAAAATTATTTTAAAATTAGATTTTTGCTAAAGTTAAAGAAAAATATGTGTTTTCTGGCCTTGAGATTGTTCAGCTATCTTACTTAACTTCCGAAAAATGGCACTTATTGAATTTTGACAAAAAACGCCATTTTCTAAATAAGTACTCGGTATATATGATAGAGGCTAAATAGGTTTTTAGACAAGTACACATTACTGTCGTAAAGATTTTTTTTAAATCGAAAATTAAACATGTCTCCGATGATGCCGACTTTGGCGGTCATTGTATAAATATATCTCATCAAACCGGGAAGGGGCGACACAAGATAATGTCTTGAATCCAGTAAGTATGCTTTTTCTGAACTTCAAACAAGGAAACTGGCCCAGAGGTTGACAAAACTAGTACAAGTGTTGACCACAGCCACTAGTTAGAAAAAAATGCATTTAAAAATAGCAACACTTTATGATCACGTCGGCGAGTAGGGACGGCTCTAGGTTGGTGCAAGCGGTGCGACCCAACCAGGCGCCGTCTTGTGGGGCGCCAAAATCTTCAACAAATACAGTGTGTCCCAGATCGAGTGGGATTGCATGGGTAACTTTCTTATTATTGAAGTTGGAGATTTGGTTAAATGGGCAATGTTTTGCAGTTTTATATGCTGATTTAGAATCTCTTTGAAAAAGTTCAAAATGTCGAACCAGTCAAAAGTTATTTAAAAAAAACTAAAAACTGTCATTTTCTTGTATGTCAAATATCTTTGTAAATATAAGAGATACGAAAAAAAGTTTTATATAAAAGTCGCTGTTTTCGATGAGACCAATTTAAAATTGGCGTCGAACAAAAATTCAAGATGGCTGCTTTTGAGGTACTCGTATCAACTTCCTTAAGTTAAATGGGCGTCATATTGGATTTTTAGGTTACTGAATAGAGTTTCTAATTCTCTTTTCAACGATGTAAGATAACGTATGATTGAATAAAAAATACTAGTAAAATTAATTGTTTTTACATTTTAATCAAGTAGGCTTACATGAATCCAAACAAACAAACAAAATTCATTTAAAAAAAGAAATCTTAATCCTAATAATCACATGAAGTGTTCAAAATGCTGACCATTGTTAGTTAAACATAGTTGACACCGTTTGACGACACTTCCGGTTACTTTACGCAACGTATTTCGATTAATACTAGCACACGCTTCTTGCACTGCTTCGCGCAGTTCCTGAACATTATTGTAGCTGTAATTACTTCCATATACTTTATTCTTTAACGTACCCCACAGAAAAAAGTCAAGAGGCGTTAGATCATCGGATCTGGCTGGCCATCGAACATTAGTATTGGTGGCAATAACCTTATTGTCAAATCGGTGATCGGTGCTCGCATTAGCTGTACTTATTTTAACTTTTTTTATTTTACTGCTTGTTTTGTTTGTATTTTGTTTTGTCTTGGAATTGAGTTTGTAGACGCACATGGCCCTTAAAATTGCACACTTCAATATTGAATCGATTGGTACGGGTTTTTATGAGTTCAGAGATCATGTGTACCAGTTTGATTACGATATTATTGCTCTGTCCGAAACGTGGTTAAATCCTAACATTTCTGATAACGTTTTTAAATTAAATGGATATCAAATGATAAGGAAAGATCGCATATCACGAGGTGGTGGCCTAGCATACTATATTAAAAACAATATCGTATTTACCGTAATTAATACAGAAAATAATATACATTTTGAACAATTTTGGATAACATTTACTTTAAACAAAAGGCGATTATCTCTTGGTGCTATTTACAGGGCTCGCTGGAAGGAATATGATGATTTCTTTAATGCATTTGAGGACTCTTTTGCATCTGTGATTCCGTTTTGTGATGATTTGTTATGTGTGGGCGACTTCAATATCGACTTTTCTACCAATAATTCAAACTGTTTAAAATTTTTAGAATTACTTGAAGTTTATGGATTTAAACAAATCATGACCGAACCAACTAGAGTCACTAAGTCCTCCTCCACACTTATCGATCTAATTATTACATCCAATTCCGAAATTATATGTGATAAGGGTGTGAGGAGGATGCATGGAATATCCGATCATTCTTTAACATACTGTTATCTGAATGTCGGTCATGTTACTACTGCAGTAAATTTCAAAACGTACAGAGATTTTAATAATTTTAATCTTGATGCATTCACCGTGGCGTTGGAAGCTGTACCGTGGGATGCAATGTTTCGGCTTAATGACATTGATTCGAAAGTAACTTTTTTCAGTGATAATGTATTATATTTGTTCAATTCTTTCGCACCTATTCGCACTGCTAGATTTACGAAACCCGAAGCTCCTTGGCTGACAGACAATATCAGACTACTCATCAAGTTACGTAACAAAGCTCTTCAGAAATTTAAAAAATCTAAAAACCCTAGTAACTGGGATTATTACAAAAC
>CALNHX010012214.1:0-26630 GCA_940337035.1 Agriotes lineatus
GTGAGCCGTAGACGAGTGGCGCAAATCATCCGAGTGAATAATGGCCATAATCGCGAATATAAGTTTTATCGACTCCTGTTAGCAATTTTCTAAGCAACAACAGCAGAAACCGGTAGACATTCAGAAAGTAGATGTGATTGTGCGATGTACTATTGGTGCCACAAAAACTAGGACAGCTTCTAAAACCATTAGCCGTACATTTTTAATATTTTAGTTGATTAAAAGACCTTTACCGGTTTCAGGATATTAAGCCTTTGTTTACATATACAAAAGTGGGCTGGTAACTAGATCATAACTTATCTGTAGGGTAATGGAATATTACCCTACATGGCAACCATAACCATATAGCAACCGATAAACTATTGAACATATCACGGATGTTATGATCATAACAGCCTCAGATGTTTTAAAATCCTCGCTCTACGAGCTCGGATTTCAAAACATCTGCGGCAGTTATGATACTCATAACATTCCTAGATATGTTAATAGCTATAACTGTTGTTAGGTCATTTTGGTATTTTAAATAGCCACCTAGGCTTTAGGGCAGCGTGCCCGTATGCTAAGCCCTTTTAGTTCTTTATTTGGCTCCATCGCCTAATTCCAGAATCACGATGTCGCACATATTTAGCCCCAAAAGCAGTATTTTTCGTCGGTTGGAGCTCCCCTCTGATGGCGTTTTTCCGAATTCCGAATCTCCTAGAAAGCACGCCGTTGAGGCGTGATGCCATTGGTGCCGGCATTAACTTGTTTCGTTTTATCGCCCCGCGATTGGCTGCCAAGGTTTAGTCACGTGGGGACGCGACCAAGGTGACCTTTGCCAACGCTTCCCTCTGGGCAGTTGTCCGCAGCCCGTTGCAAAGAACGCTCGTGTGGTGGTTGTGAGTCGGAGTTTTTCGAATTGTCTTCGGCGTAGCGTGGGTGTTTGGAGCCCAGTTCCTGCTTCCGTAAGTAAGGGGTCGTGCCCCCTTCATCTCGACCTACGAGGATCTGTTCCGCAGAACGAAAGTGGCCCATTTTTCGTCGTCCCGTTGTACGCGTCCTGGACGCGTCTCACGTCGCCATTAAGGCGGTTGTGCACTCATCCCTATAGCCGTTGTAACATCGAAGGTACCTGCCACCTACGACTGCAGCCTGTCGCAACTCAACTGTACCAGGCTCCCTCGCCGCCTACGCAATAAGGTATGTGTCTTTAACCTGATTACCGCTGTGAACGCGAGTGCTAATTTAATCTTCGCTGTCCGCTGCATAAGGCGTCGCGCCAGCATATTGGTGCATTCCTTCAGAATTGCAGACTGTCCATATCGCGAGTGCTAATTTAATCTTCGCTGTCCGCTGCATAAGGCGTCGCGCCAGCATATTGGTGCATTCCATCAGAATTGCAGACTGTCCATATCGCGAGTGCTAATTTAATCTTCGCTGTCCGCTGCATAAGGCGTCGCGCCAGCATATTTGTACTCATTACTACTCATTACTGTTCATTACTGTTTACTACTGTTCAACATCTGTCGCTAAGTTTAGAGCGCGCGTGCCAGCTGGTGCCCTTAATTATAGTCTAAGTATAGATATAGGGCGACGCACTCTGCCGCCCCATTGTAACCCGAAGTTCAATACATGATTGGTTAGTTAAGGGATTTATTGTTTTGTTTCGACTTGTGCATGTTCTGTTACAGATAGACGCCCCCTTCATTGTACTGATTCTTGTACGACGGAACGAGGAAGCTTTGAGCGTGCAGGTGGGTGAGACAGCTGCGTAGTCGCGGTCGGATTGACACCTAATTACAATCCTTGCATAAGGCAATCCCGAAATTGTTATTTGACCTTGCAACTCTTGAGTAATCCTATTGGCGGAGTATTTTGCATGCTTCGCTCCCGTCTAACCGTCCAGGCCCGGTTAGCCGGGTTAAGACAGGCTTGGTGGCGCCCTCATGATTTCGACATACCCTGTATATATTATGCCACCACACGCTTGCCCAGAACGTATCGTGTGACTCACGCCCGACTCCCTGAGCGTGCCAGCCGTGGCCCTTTTAGCCTATTTCGAACCGATTTCAGGGCAAGTGTGCCAGTTTTTCAGGACTGATTCCGTGGTGCGATGCTCACCTTGGGTGGGTGTCGTAAAGTTCTTTTAATACCGTAACAGGCTAATTTTGGCGCCCAACGTGGGGCCTGTTTTTTTTCTGATATTCGTCTTCTCGTCAAGCCCCTTCGTTGTGCGTCTTAATTTTGGCGTCCAGCATCGGGGGCCTTGTATGTTCGTTTTTCTTATTAAGATACCCGTTGTCTGCCTAATTTTGGCAGCCCATCGTGTGAGGCCTTGTGGGGCCTTGTGGCTCCTTTGTTCTCGTCAACGCGTCTAATTTCGGTGCTCCAACGCCTGGAGCCTATTGGTGCACGACAACGCCCGACCTCATTTTGGGGTTTTCTTTTTTTTTGCGTTGTGTGTCTTAATTTTGGCGCCCAATGTTTTTTTTTTCGTCATTTCGAAGTGGTATGGACTGGTAAACCGTTTTTTTTTCTTAGTAGAATATTTTACCGAGCTTCTTTTCTTGTTTTCTATTTGTCTTTTCCTGGTTTCTTCTGTTTTCTATATGTCTTTTCTTGTCTTTTCCTGTTCTTAGTTTATTTTCATTAGTTTTCTTGACCGTGTATATGTTTTTTCTTAGTTGTTATTTGTCTTTACGTTTCTTTTCTTGTTTTCTTTATGTTTTTTCTTGTCTTTTCTTATTTTCTATTTGTAGTTTTGTGTTTTCTCGTTGTTTATCGCCTTTTTGAGTTTTCCTTTTGTGTTTTTCCATGTCTTTTCATATTTTGAGTACCTTTTCCGTCATTTTTACCGTCGTTTCTTGTTTTTCTTAGCCAGTTCATACTACCGAGATCTCTTGTTGCATTTAGTGCAGATTTTATCCCGTATTAGTCGGATTTAGTACCAGATGTTGTTGAGTGAAGGTACCGACCTTGTTTTTTTTTAAGTCTTTTCGAAGGCTTAGTTGGGAGTTTCGATTCCCTGTCGTTTACATTGTTTAGCCTTGGGCTAAGTTGACACTTTTATTGTACCGAACTGACGTTTATCGATTTTGACGTTCACGTTAGCGAGGTTTATCGATTTCGACGTTGATGATTACCGATTTTGACAATTTTTCTTTTGCTATCGTTTGGTGTTGTGCCGCGTTGATTTTTGGTGAGCGGGTTGGAATTTATTTTCAGCTTCTTGACCGTGTTTTGGTTTGTTGATAAGTTTTGGTGTGTTGTTGGTGTGCTTGGGGAGATTCGCTCGTGCGGTTATTACGTCCCTCAGGCCATCTTCTTAGTTGGTTTAACGTAGTTATTTAGTTGGCCTTTATCTCATACTCATTATTATCATGTACCGCCCAACCTGGTTTACCGACTTCTTCGTGGACACCCCTAACAGTCATAGTAGTGTTTTGTACACTTTCCGTTAGCATTTAACGAGTCTTTACCGCTGGTCGGAATGCTTCGTATTTGTTGACGTTTTGTTGTCAAGTATCGTGTTCTTTGTGAACAGTTTCGTTGAAGCTTTTGAGCTTTGTGTGGCAGTAATGCGCTGCTGTCCGCATGAGGTTTCTTGAGTGGAAAGATTTTGAGTATTTAAAGGTTTTTGACTTTTTTTTGTAGTGATGCCCTGTTGTTTTCGTGGCCTAGCGCTCTTTTACCGTACCGTTGGCCGTCGCCATTTTCAACCACCTGTGTGGGATTACATAAAGAGAGCGTGTTTCTGGTCATTTTGTTTCGTGCGGACCCTGTCGTCGTAAGGTAGTCCCTTTGGGCCGCATGGAGTTCTGAAAAGGATTTATTGGGCATGCGTCATCGAACGCCTACACCCTTGGAGACTTGGTTCTTCCGGATTTTCTTTTGGTGTTCGGTGTTGGAGTCATTTTCGAGCTCGCGCTTTGCGGTTTAATAGTCGACTTGGCTCCGGCATCGGCATTGATTGAGGATTCCGGTGGACTGAGTTTTTCCTAGTACTGATTATGACTATTTTTGACAGTTTCTGTCACAACCATTTCCTTTTTTTTGGTGGTTCATCCTCTTCTCTTGGGTACTCATACCAGTTGTGGGATCCACACAATGCGCCGATCTCGTGACGCGCAGCGTGCCCTCTTCAGGTAACCCTTGGGTGGGACTTTGGACTTCCATTTCTATACCCCCCCCCCTCCCTGTGTTCTTTTGGAACGGTTGGTCGGAAGTGTCCACAGGTGTAAGACCTATTTTACCCGATTTTGACCCAAACAATTTACGTATTTTCTACTGGCGTATCCAGTCTTTCTTCTTCATCTTCTCTCTTCCCACCTTTGCACCCTATCTGGTGGCCAGTGTGCGTAATCCCTTTGGGGGTGCACTCTATCGTATCGAATGTTTTTGTTTTGTTCGTTTTTCGTTGTTGCGTTTTCGTTTGAGTTCTCGTTACGTTGTCGCAAAATGCCTCGTTGTTTTATAAGAGACTTCGGGGAACTGTCTTTCAAGTGTAACAACCCGCAACAAATTGCGTTTGTAATTATAAGACTTATAAACTTTAAGTTGTCGAAAGAAAAGAATAAATCAAAGCCGATCCTGCATAGATTAAATTCATAGCGAATGCAAAAGTTCCAGTTGGTAAGAACGCAAAACGTTATAATACAATAAGCACAAAGTATTGAATTACATCCGGTGCCGGTAATTCAGAGAATAGAGAATTGTCGAATTGACATTCAGGCAAATCCGCGTGAGAAATGCAACATTGCAAATCCAAGAATCCGCGAGTTCTAATTCAAAATGCTATCTTGCAAAACGGGAGAGTACGAAAGACATTCGTTTTTGTCCCGAAAGAAAATTACCTTTTGGGGAACGCGAACTGGACAGTCAGTTCTTCCCGTATCCCGCGAGATAATAACTAATTACCGGCAAAAGCCGTTTCGGGCGACCGCGTCCCGGCGCCATGCCGCGAGCCGGGCGAAACAACCTAAGTCAAAATTGAAAGTTATATTCAAATCGTTATGTGACTAGTGCATGTGACAAGCCACTCAAAATTCAAGGATTGCCAACCAGGGGATCTAAAATCTAGCCGAACATATTTAAATTATTATAACTGAACACGGTCGCGCCGTTTAAACTAAATAATCAAATCAAGGGGAAGTAGCCAACGCAGGAGTAACAGGTCAGACGTAATTGTTGTTATTTTATATTAACCAACTCAAAGGGCCGCCGCTAGATTTATTCTTTCCTTCCAAAGTAAATTGATGTCGTAAAAATTAAGCATAATTTTGATCAATCCTTTTAACGAAGCTACAGTTAATTAACCATTGATCAGATAGTGTAAAATTAATTTGTACTTGATCCAAATTTTTAAGTTCTTTTAATATAAGTTATTTATTCTTTTGTGGGAGTTTTATTTAACCATAACTAGTAACTTACAACCCCTAAGTTACCGCACAGTGGTCAGAAGATGAGATTTCGACCTCTTAGGGCAAATAGTGATATATGGGCTTAAAAGCAACCCATATATCACACAAACGTGGCAGCACGTAAAACTGGTAACCAGGGGGTTGACAAAACAAACCCCTTGGTTATAAATGGTGGCAGCGGTCTACAAAGAACCCTTATAGGAACCCTTAAAAACCACCCCTAAAGAATTTTTTTCGTTTTTTATAAAAATTTAAATATATACATCAATTAAATTCTGTTAACCATAGCATAAATCGTGGCAGCGGTTTAAAATACCCCTAATTACAACCCCGAAATAAATTCTCAACAACAAGAAAAAACAACCTAGATTTTTCTTCGTTTTCTATAAAAATTGAAATCTATGAAGATCTGCCAACCTTATATTATAAATGGTGGCAGCGGTCTACGGACTACCCTCTGATTACACCCTTAAATAAGGTTTTCAACCCCTAAGAGTTAGAAAAAAATATTTTTTTTTCAGTTTTTGGAAAAATAAATTTTAAACATCTAACTCAATTAACATCTGCCAACCCTTACAAGTAGTGGCAGCGGAAAACTACCCTTAACTACAGCCCTTAAAAACAACCCTCAAAGAAAATTTACGGAAACATGTTTATTTTTGTTTTTTTTTAAATTTAAACATTTAGTTCAATTAACTTCTGCCAACTATAGAACAAAATGGTGGCATCGAACTACCCCAGCTTCCAAATTAAAGGCAGTAACCTCGAAATTAAAGTATCAACCCCTACAAACTCAATTTTTTTTCTAGTTTTTTTATAAAAATTTAAACACCTACATTAATGAACATCTGCTAACCATAGCACAAAATGGTCGCAATGGTTTCAAACTACCCTTATAACTTGATTTTTCAACCCCTATATGAAAATTCAGCACGAAGGAGTTTTTGCAAGGAATTTTATCGGTTTGTAATACGCAGGGTGATCATAGGTTGCAAAATTTGGCAGCCAAACAATCATAGCTAGGTAAAAGAAATGCTACAACCCCCAATAAAATCTATTGTTTATCAAAAGGAAATCAAATCACATTTATGGAAGGAATTACAGAGAGCGCCCAAATTAATGTGTGCTTCTAACAATTTTTACGCTTGCAGCTAGGTAAATAATTTTATTTTTGTGCGATTTTACATGTTTTTTCTACGTTTGTCTTCTAGGAGCAACAAATTTTGGTAGGTTTCTGTGTATAATAAGACAACAACAATAATTATGAAATTTCAACAGTGTTACTATTAATTAAAACAATTCGAACGCTCTAAACTTAGCACCAAATTCTACCCCCGACACTGTGAAAGCGGTACAAAGGGGCTAAAAATTGGTAGGCAAATAAAACAATTTTAAACCATTTTTCGGCTAATAATCTGCAACAATTAGGGATAACAGTCACAATAAATACAAGTCCTGCATCATTTTGGCACTAAAGATCGTTTAAAACTTTGCCAAGGGTGGCACACATAAGCGTCGCATAAATAAAATAAAACAAAACTTGTAAAAATTATTGGTATCAGGACAAGTACAAAGTAATAACTTAGTGAGTCATAAAGGCAATTAGTTTATACGTGTAACCGAAAAATAAGTTCACAGTTTACAGCATTGGAAGGTTTCACGTATAGGTGCATATATATACCAATTTTAAAATAATCGGGGGCATTTAGCTGATAATATCACACATTACAAAAAGCAAATACCGTAGAAGGGCTACATTATCAAAGCATTTGAGGCTATAATTAAAAATAAAATGGAAAGAACGAGGAACTACTTTTTAATCAATTTCGAACAGGGGCAAACAAAAATATTATGAAATAATTAGAACCTTTATTAAGCGGAAAGCCGAAGAAATTGCTATTCAAATAGAATTATGAAAAAAAATTAGCGCTAATAAATTTCAAAACAATAATCCAGTGTTCACAGTGCGCACAACACAAAATACAGTTTGTTTCAATGGTGAACGCTACAATCACATTGCGAAATACTGTTTCTTTAAATTAAACTCGGAAACGAAAGCAGCACCTACTGGTTCACCATTTTTAAAAGGCGTACAACACAAAATAAAACTTGTTTTAATTGCGGTCGTAATAATCATGTAGCACAAAACTGTTTTTTAAGTTTATACAACATCCACAAGTGGGAAACAACAATTTCAGATTTAGCGCGGATTGGAACAACCAGCAAAGTGGCTACAGATCACGAAATAATTGAAATAGTGTTAGGTCAGAAAAATTATATAAGCAACAGGAAGATGTTAATACTATTAATGGACAAGCAAATTTTAAAAATGCTAGGGCGCACAATTTTTATAAGCCGCTTGGCGGGTTAAACAGAATAATTAAATTACATTGCGGCAGTTGCCAAATTATAACAGTACTCAGGAAATAATGCAAGAAAAAAGTCACAACACTAGAATAAATTTTAAAATTATAAAGGTACGCACAGTTAGAAAAAAAATCAATTATAATAGTAGGTAATATACAACAAAATATTAAGGTAATAACGCTAACAGTAATAGAAACTGTAAGGCGAAGGTAAACTCAAGAAAGTACTATGGAAATTTAAAAAAAAAGCGGGACTAGGGAAGAACTCACAATAAGGTAAACAAAAATTCTAAGTTATGCTTGGCTAATTAATAATAAAACGGTGAACCTGCACCCTAACAGTATGGAGCAGGGAATTAACAATTTGCGCCAATCCAAAACAATGATTAACAATTTTAAAATGCGGTACAATTAAATTAAAAATGAAATAATAGGTGCAGAGGAGGTATTAAATAACAACAATAGCGATACACAAGAAGATTATAATGAAGATATTTTAGAAGAAAGAAAAATAAGGAAATATAGCTGTCAGGTACAAAAATTAAGAGATTTCAGGGATTCCAGTCACCCCAAGTAGGAGGGAAAAACGACGGAATACCCATAAAAATTGTAGTGGGAATTGTGGGTCTCAATCATCGTCAGAGGTTCGAGACGGAGGTTGCACTCAGCAACATTACTCGCTCTTGCATTCGGCAAGAGGTGGAGTGACACAATGCGAAATTTAAGAAATCTCAGTGATTCCAGTAACCCCAAGTAGGAGGGAAAAACGATGGAATACCCATAAAAAAGTAAAGTTGGGAATTGTGGGTCTCAATCATCGGCAGAGGTTCGAGACGGAGGTTGCACTCAGCAACATTACTCGCTCTTGCATTGTACAAGAGGTGGAGTGACACAATTCGAAGATTCTCAAGAAAAAGCTCAAAGGAACCGAAAACAGGATCCGCAGCTAGAGAATCAGTAGAAAGGAAGTAGGCTAATAAAACCAATAAAAAGAGGGACGTCATAAAGGCTGATCACCTAGACGCAATCTTAAACTCTTTAGTGCGCAAAGAGGATATTGGAAACAATGCCGAAGAAGTCACGGGAAAAAGTGACAAGGAACTAGGAGAAAGTTCAGTAAGGAAGCCATGGTTCACAAAGGTAAAAATGCTAGGAGAAAGCATATAAATGGAAATGCCAATAAAGTAGGCAATATTTTTATCCACAGTGTTGGAAAACTAAGCGAAGAAGAAGAAAAATAAATCCTGCAGCAAGAATATGAAAATAAAGTAAGGAAGAAAAAGAAGGAAGAAAAATTACGTACGGATTCGAAAGAAGAATCTAAGAAAAATAAGGAAGAAAAATTAGGTAGGGATTCGAAAGAAGAATCTAAGAAAAAGAAGGAAGAAAAATTACGTAGGGATTCGAAAGAAGAATCTAAGAAAATAAAGGAAGAATATTTAAAATGGGTAAGTAAAAAGGTACCGAATTATTAAGAAGTGTTCCAAGGAAGTAATATAAAGGAACAGGTAAATATGGTAAGTTAAAAACTTGTGTATCGAAGAAACAAAACTTAGGCGAAGAAAAAAAGGAAGAAGAAATTCAAGAAAATCGAGAAAGTGCAGAATACGAAGAAAAACGAAATAAAATTATTATAAACTTAATACTACCTCCCCGTACCAAAATAAATCACGAAGCTGAAAATATAAATTTTACCAAAATAAATTGAGAAGCTAAAAACATAAATTTCACCAAAATAAATCATGAAGCTAAAAACATAAATTTCACCAAAATAAATCATGAAGCTAAAAATATAAATTTTACCAAAATAAATTGAAAAGCTAAAAACATAAATTTCACCAAAATAAATCGCGAAGCTAAAAATATAAATTTCACCAAAATAAATTGTGAAGCTAAAACTATAAATTTCACCAAAAGAAATTGCGAAGCCAAAATATAAAGTTTAAAAATAAGCAATAAAGAAGAAACTAAATAATTATTAAATAATAAACAAAATATATAAATAATACAAAAATAAACAATACAATATTCATGTCACACATTAACAGTATTAGCCACACACAAGCTTAAGCAAGGCGTGAGGTAAGTATGTTAAAATAAAGATTGGTATTTATAAAAATAAAAAGCAGATATCAAAATTTTACGAATATTCAGATAAAAATAACAAGGAAAAACTATTATACAATAAGTTCTGTTAGTAAAGCGTAACAATCCAAGGACTATTCCACAATCCATTTTTTAAAATTGCGTTTATGGATTTCTAAATTATTTGATAATTTAATATGAGTTGGTATACTAGTAAATTTTTTAAAACACAAATAACAGGTATGTTTTTGAGAAGTTGCTTTATTATAAAATACAAATAAACAATAAAAATCATTAAGGCAACAATAAATAATAAAGGTAATAAAATAAATAGAAGAATGAAAATAAGCAATATCACAGAAAAATTGTATTCCCTGTGTGGGAACGGGGCTTAGAATATTTCCACCGCCCAGGAGTCTGGCGTGTCGTAAAAGGCGACTAAAAGACATCCCAAAATTTTTCCCGGCTAAGGAAATTCATTTTCATTCCAGATTAATTATTTTCAATCCACATTTATAATTTATTATTTTCATTTCAGACTCACAATCTCTTAAAGAATTAAAGTAAATATAAATATAAGTTATCCCAAAATTTTATTCCCTGTGTGGAAAACGGGGTTTAGAATATTTCCACCGCTTAGGAGTCTAGCGGGTCGTAAAAGGCGACCAATAGACATCCAAAAATAAGGAACGAATAAGAAAAAGCACAATGCAAACAAATAAATAAAAAGTACGATGTTAATATTTCAGGTCTCTAATATTGAAGGAATAAAAATAAATAAACACTGTCCACAGTAAATTTTCAAGGTCAAGCTTAAGTAAAAACCACAATGCGAAGAGATTAAAACAATTTTCTTATTCGGTACCAAAACAATTAACAAATACTAACAATAATTTTAAAAGTAAATATCAGGGTACAGTTACGTAAGGAAAAATAAATAATGGGGAATAATATTAAGTAATAATATTTTAAAGCTTACTAACGTAGTAGGAATTACAAGGAAATAGAATAATGGGAAATAATCATTTAAAACATTTTTAAACATAATTACCTTATTACTAATAATGAACAGACGAAGCTAAAAAGGGAAACAGTTATTTTATCAAATATAAATTATTTTAATTTTCAATACAATGATATATAATTATTTTTAATTCTATTAAAGATTATAAACTTGTGTTGTTTCTCATTTGAGTTTCAGTGGGAATAGTTTAAATGACAAATATGATTTTAATTAAGAATTATGAAATCTATAATTAAGTGATAATGCTTGCAAATTAATCTTTTTGCATTAATAATATGAATGCGAAGCTAAAAAGAGAAACGGTTGCTTAGGCAAATAGAAACCAATTTTAATTTTCAATATAATAGCATATGATTTTTTTATTTTTATTTTTCAATGATTATCAACTTGGTTTATGTTTCTCATTAGAGTTTCAACATTAATGGTTAAACCAAATATTTGATTTTAACTTATAAGATTTAAAGTGGTAATTAGAAACATTACTTATTCAAAATTCATATTACTGATAAGTTAACCAAAATGCTCATACCGTTGTTGACATTAATATCAAGTGAATAGTGCGCGTACAAGTTCGCGATTACAACATGCAAAGGAACAAACCCAACAACATTACATCAGTATCCAGCCAGGACATAGCCGATTGCCCAAATCCACAGCAGGACTACAAGGAAAAATCATACAAAGGAATGAATTTAAGCAATATAAAGTTTACGCATTTTTGGTAGAGGTTACATAAAATATAACCCAGTATGGGATGCATTAAAGTTTCTTAAAGGTAGCCGAAGCTCAGAGAACCGCTTTTAAGGCACCAGGAAAATACCCAAATGTGGGATGCATTTAAGGTCCTCAAGGGTAGCCGAAGGTCAGCGAACCGTTGTTAAGGCACCAGGACAAGAAGAATAATGAAGCGTACATAGATATGAAAGTATAAGAATTTATAATGAAGTAATACGAAAAATATAAATTAATGGTACCACTACAGCAATAGGAAGCGTAGTAGGTGCAGTAACCGAAGACGCCAAATGCGAATGAGGATCGTACAATAATGACGATCACTCGTAGTCAAAAGTTATAGTAACTACAGCAATAAATAGGAATACGAAGGATTATTATGCTACATTAAAAATTGGAAGAAAAGTAAATTAACTTAAATTCAGAAGTTTCATGCGAATATTCAACAGTAATTGCGTAAATTCCATTTATGAAGAAATAGTATGGGATTACTACAAGACTACTATAAAAGGGATCAGCTAATGTACCATGGAAAAGCAGAAGTAATATCGCAAATAAATAAAATAACGACTAAAACGTTAGTAATCGAAGAAAAAAGATAACATTTTCACCTCATCATTAAATAAAATCAACCACTTTCTACAGTTTTCCAACCCTTAATTATCCTTTACTCTGGAGGCCGTCATGCCTGCAACAATAGCCTCTGTTGCACCATCCTTTTCCCTTACCATTGGAAATAAATTCCAAACACAACCATGAATAAATAATAATTAAGTAATCATAAAATTACAAATAAATATGATGAAGAAGATAGACAAACAATACAATAATAATTAATACGAATAAATAATAAATATTGGTAATGAAGCCGGAAATAAATACAAAGAAGAGGTGCAAATAATAAAATAAAAAGGGATAAAGGCGACAACACGAATGAAGAAGAATAGAAAAATAGGATAATGCAGAAGAGGAAGTAAACCAATTATCGGAAGGAAGAAGACCGAGCCGAGAATCAGCAGCCTACAGCCGAAGGATGACACCCCACGTCAACATAGCTGTGAAACGCGAAGTGCGGGAGTGTTTCAAAAGCAGAGTATTAAAACAAAATTAGTGGACATATCACAATAAAAATGAGTGTAGTGCGAAGTCAACTGCGTCACAGAGCAGAGCAATAAAAACAAGTGAACGCAAAACACGGTATGATGCATAAAGACACTTTAAGGAAATAAAGCAAGGAAAATGAGTCAATATAATCAGAAGTAATAGTTAATTCACTTTCAAGGCAAGGGTTTTGTTAAGAAAAGCAGACATGTCCATAAGGACATGCCTACTTTTAAAAAGCGGGGAGTAGTGTAACAACCCGCAACAAATTGCGTTTGTAATTATAAGACTTATAAACTTTAAGTTGTCGAAAGAAAAGAATAAATCAAAGCCGATCCTGCATAGATTAAATTCATAGCGAATGCAAAAGTTCCAGTTGGTAAGAACGCAAAACGTTATAATACAATAAGCACAAAGTATTGAATTACATCCGGTGCCGGTAATTCAGAGAATAGAGAATTGTCGAATTGACATTCAGGCAAATCCGCGTGAGAAATGCAACATTGCAAATCCAAGAATCCGCGAGTTCTAATTCAAAATGCTATCTTGCAAAACGGGAGAGTACGAAAGACATTCGTTTTTGTCCCGAAAGAAAATTACCTTTTGGGGAACGCGAACTGGACAGTCAGTTCTTCCCGTATCCCGCGAGATAATAACTAATTACCGGCAAAAGCCGTTTCGGGCGACCGCGTCCCGGCGCCATGCCGCGAGCCGGGCGAAACAACCTAAGTCAAAATTGAAAGTTATATTCAAATCGTTATGTGACTAGTGCATGTGACAAGCCACTCAAAATTCAAGGATTGCCAACCAGGGGATCTAAAATCTAGCCGAACATATTTAAATTATTATAACTGAACACGGTCGCGCCGTTTAAACTAAATAATCAAATCAAGGGGAAGTAGCCAACGCAGGAGTAACAGGTCAGACGTAATTGTTGTTATTTTATATTAACCAACTCAAAGGGCCGCCGCTAGATTTATTCTTTCCTTCCAAAGTAAATTGATGTCGTAAAAATTAAGCATAATTTTGATCAATCCTTTTAACGAAGCTACAGTTAATTAACCATTGATCAGATAGTGTAAAATTAATTTGTACTTGATCCAAATTTTTAAGTTCTTTTAATATAAGTTATTTATTCTTTTGTGGGAGTTTTATTTAACCATAACTAGTAACTTACAACCCCTAAGTTAACGCACAGTGGTCAGAAGATGAGATTTCGACCTCTTAGGGCAAATAGTGATATATGGGCTTAAAAGCAACCCATATATCACACAAACGTGGCAGCACGTAAAACTGATAACCAGGGGGTTGACAAAACAAACCCCTTGGTTATACAAGTAAGGGGAGTGTTAAGTCATTTTGCTGTTGCAGATGCTTAATTGCATTTCACGCTTTTATTTAGGTCATTTTGGTATTTTAAATAGCCACCTAGGATTTAGGGCAGCGTGCTCGTATGCTAAACCCTTTTAGTTCTTTATTTGGCTCCATCGCCTAATTCTAGAATCACGATGTCGCACATATTTAGCTCCAAAAGCAGTATTTTTCGTCGGTTGGAGCTCCCCTCTGATGGCGTTTTTCCGAATTCCGAATCTCCTAGAAAGCACGCCGTTGAGGCGTGATGCCATTGGTGCCGGCATTAACTTGTTTCGTTTTATCGCCCCGCGATTGGCTGCCGAGGTTTAGTCACGTGGGGATGCGATCAAGGTGACCTTTGCCAACGCTTTCCTCTGGGCATTCAGCCGAGAGCCGTCGAACGAACAAGTGGTCAGATAGTGTGTGAGTTCGTGCGACGCTCCCGCCCTTGGCGGGGGCGTCAGCCTTTTCCCGTCGAGTGCTGTTTCAGCGACTATGTGATATACGGTTTCGCCTTAAGTGGCAGTTGTCCGCAGCCCGTTGCAAAGAACGCTCGTGTGGTGGTTGTGAGTCGGAGTATTTCGAATTGTCTTCGGCGTAGCGTGGGTGTTTGGAGCCCAGTTCCTGCTTCCGTAAGTAAGGGGTCGTGCCCCCTTCATCTCGACCTACGAGGATCTGTTCCGCAGAACGAAAGTGGCCCATTTTTTTCGTCGTCTCGTTGTACGCGTCCTGGACGCGTCTCACGTCGCCATTAAGGCGGTTGTGCACTCATCCCTACAGCCGTTGTAACATCGAAGGTATCTGCCACCTACGACTGCAGCCTGTCGCAACTCAACTGTACCAGGCTCCCTCGCCGCCTACGCATTAAGGTATGTGTCTTTAACCTGATTACCGCTGTGATCGCGAGTGCTAATTTAATCTTCGCTGTCCGCTGCATAAGGCGTCGCGCCAGCATATTGGTGCATTCCTTCAGAATTGCAGACTGTCCATATCGCGAGTGCTAATTTAATCTTCGCTGTCCGCTGCATAAGGCGTCGCGCCCGCATATTGGTGCATTCCTTCAGAATTGCAGACTGTCCATATCCCGAGTGCTAATTCAATCTTCGCTGTCCGCTGCATAAGGCGACGCGCCAGCATATTTGTACTCATTACTACTCATTACTACTCATTACTACTCATTACTGTTCATTACTGTTCACTACTGTTCAACATCTGTCGCTAAGTTTAGAGCGCGCGTGCCAGCTGGTGCCCTTAATTATAGTCTAAGTATAGATATAGGGCGACGCACTCTGCCGCCCCATTGTAACCCGAAGTTCAATACATGATTGGTTAGTTAAGGGATTTATTGTTTTGTTTCGACTTGTGCATGTTCTGTTACAGATAGACGCCCCCTTCATTGTACTGATTCTTGTACGACGGAACGAGGGAGCTTTGAGCGTGCAGGTGGGTGAGACAGCTGCGTAGTCGCGGTCGGATTGACACCTAATTACAATCCTTGCATAAGGCAATCCCGAAATTGTTATTTGACCTTGCAACTCTTGAGTAATCCTATTGGCGGAGTATTTTGCATGCTTCGCTCCCGTCTAACCGTCCAGGCCCCGGTTAGCCGGGTTAAGACAGGCTTGGTGGCGCCCTCATGATTTCGACATACCCTGTATATATTATGCCACCACACGCTTGCCCAGAACGTATCGTGTGACTCACGCCCGACTCCCTGAGCGTGCCAGCCGTGGCCCTTTTAGCCTATTTCGAACCGATTTCAGGGCAAGTGTGCAGTTTTTCAGGACTGATTCCGTGGTGCGATGCTCACCTTGGGTGGGTGTCGTAAAGTTCTTTTAATACCGTAACAAATTTCTTCCGAACAAGTAAAAGAAGTAGTAAAAGAATAGTAAAAGAAGTGTAAACAAAATTAAAACTATTTTTATCTACGACCACTACTAAAAGTAGGCCTTTTAGGGCTAGCTTGTTTCACTAAAAGTGAAGTTTTATAGTTTACCGTGGTTAAAGAAATCAGCTGTTTACTTCTAGCACACGGGCTAAAAGTGAAGTGAGGTTATAGAACTACAATTTCGAACTGGAAGTGAAGTTGTAAAGTTATTCTAGTTGCTTCTTGCGTTACAGGTGAAGTGTTTTTGAAATAATTAAAGCGTTATGTAATGAATACACTCAGATGTGGAGTATTAATAATTACATTTCGTAACTGACCTTGACAGCACTGTCTTCGTAAACATTCGCCCGCGCATGGCCTACTGTTTTTCTATGACATAAATTAGAAGTGTCGTAGATGCAAACATTTGTTAAATCGATATTTATGGATTAATATTGGTAAAATTAAGGTCGTAGATAAAATATTGTATGCAACGCGTGCTAAAAGTCGTTTATGCACGAGACATGTTATAAAACTCAGCCTTCAGCTTCGTTTCATAATTTTCATGTCTCGTGCATAAACGTCGACTTTTAGCACTTGTTGCATAAATAGCTATTATCTACGACCACTACTAAAAGTAGGCCTTTTAGCACTAGCTTGTTTCACTAAAAGTAACGTTTTATAATTTAGCGTGTTTAAAAAAATAAGCTGTCTACTTTAAGCGCATGTGTGAGATAAAGTGAAGTGAAATTATAAACTACAATTTCGAACTGGAAGTGAAGTTGTAAAGTTATTCCAGTTACCTCTTGCGTTAGAGATAAAGTGTTTTTGAAATAATTAAAGCGTTATGTAATGAATACAGTCACATGTGTAGTATTAATAATTACCTTTTATAACTGACTTGGAGTATATTGGTTTCAGAAACATTCACCTGCGCGCCAAGGACCTCTCTTTATTATGACATAAATTCTAACTGTCATAGATGCAAACCTTTGTTAAATCGATATTTATGGATTAATAACAGTAAATTTAAGGTCGTAGATCAAATATTGTATGCAACTCGTGCTAAAAGTCGTTTATGCACGAGACATGTTATGAAATTCAGCCTTCGGCTTCGTTTCATAATTTTCATGTCTCGGGCATAAACGTCAACTTTTAGCACTTGTTGCATAAATAGCTATTATTTCAAACAACACAATTCAACAAGTTTAAATTAGCTCATGTTGCGCTAAACAATATCCTAAGCGATCATAGAAACTTCTCCGCACATTAGCCAACGTATTAGTGCTAATACTCTAAACTATCCCTTTAATTTTTAAACGCAGTTCTTCAAATCGTTAGTTGTAGTGGAAACCACTTTCCAGAGGAAGTTTTCGGCATTTCTATCACAGTTTAACAAAATTCCATACTTCTGAAATAGCCATCGGGAAGAATATCGCAGCTAAATCTACTAGTTCTGCAATTTATTTAAATGAATAATCTGGATAGTCATTAGTGGTAATACAAACCTCTTTTAAATTCCTGTCATCGTTGGGAACATTAGGAATTTTGTGCTGTTGGGGAGAAACACATGCAAAGTTTTCAAAATTTGAAATAACTCCATGTAACATTGATAACGATGAAGAACACCTATTTCCAAATATTGTTAAAAAATTTCCCAGACCGTTGAACCCTGATAATACCATTTTACAATTTACACTGTTCCGTTGCTAGTTATCGATTTTAAGATAGAAACGACAGCAGATATTAGCTACTGACAAATTACGCGAACTGTCAACGTCAAATTCTCGGAATTTGTAAATTCGACATATCGTCTGCCCTGTTCGTAGTAAAGAAAATCTCTCTGTATAACAGCAATGAGATAACATGAACAACAAAATAGAATGCTTGAGTAAGAAAGAGATGACCATACGAAAAAATTATTTAGTATGCATGTTTAGTTGACATACTTCATAATTAAAATGAGTGTCAAGCCTCCTCGAATATTTGCTACTATGTTTATCTCTTACTTATTCAAGCAATATGCGTTATTTTCTTGTTCTTGACTACGAAGACATTCTGGATGATTATGAGCAATACACGAGAAAAAATAGCCTGAGGATTTATGGTTTATCGGAATCCCAGGCAGAAGATACCGACCAGGTTATACTCAAGTTTTGTAAAGATAAGCTTGGGATGGAGCTACCGGATTCTGCAATTGACGTAAGCCATCGTCTCAAAGGCAGGCAGGGTCAGTGTAGGCCGATTATAGTGAAATTCGTCCAGCGCAGTGTTAAAAAACGTATCTTCAACAATAAGCGTAAGTTACAAGGAACTAAAATTGTAGTTAGAGAAGATCTCACGCGAAAAAGGGTCGAATTGGTGAAATTTGCCTCAAAGAAAATAGGCTACCAATCAGTATGGACCAGCGATGGAAAAATATTTGTTAAGATAGACAGCAAAATTCATGCCATCCGCAGCTGTGACGATTTAAATAGACTACTTATCTAGTTCGTTCTGTTGCAGTAAACGTGCATTTATGGATAATATATTGTCCATTTTCAATCGACAGATTAAGTTTTTGTTTTGTGGTAGTTTTAAAATTTCTAATTTGCAAGACAGGAGTTTGTTGTTTTCTTTAATCTAATTACAAGATTGGTTGGTGCTTATGCCTGCTGAACCACTGCGGTTAGCACATATTAATATTAGATCTCTTGTACCTAAGTTTTATATGCTTCGTGATTTTTTAGACGAGTCTGCTATTGATGTATTGGCTATCAGCGAAACTTGGTTAAATAATAACATAAGTAGCGATCTCATACGTATATCTGGTTATGATCTTATTCGGAGCGATCGTGTGGAGAGAGCAGGTGGTGTCTGCATCTACTTAAAAAATAATTTTAATTATTCAATTGCCAGTACAGGTACTCCTAATATCGAGGGAGTATGGTTAACTATAAAGTTAAACAAATTAATTTTGGGAGTTGGTGCTGTATATAAACCTCCCAATCAGAATTCTAAACTGTTCTGTGATGAGTTTGAGCAAGTATGTACTCAGTTGTCTTTTGTTTCAGATAACCTCGTCTGCCTTGGGGACGTTAATATAAATTTATTAGAACCTACCACACCTGATTCCATATATTATAAACAGATGCTTGAGAGCTTAGGTCTTACACAAATAATTACTGGGCCAACTCGGCTTGGAATGTCGCTTTTGGATCACATTATGATTTCGGACGTGGATATGGTTTTGGAATGTGGTACTAGTGAGCCTATGTTTGCGGACCATGATGCGGTGTATTGTAAGTTGCTTTTAAAAACAGTTCAAAATCTACCGTCTATGAAAATGTTTAGAAGTTTCAAAAATTTTAATCTTGACTCCTTTTTAACAGATGTTCAACAAGTAGCATGGCAAAATATCTTCTACATTGACGAAATAGATCAAAAAATTGCCTATTTAAATTACAACATCTTGCATATTATTGATAAACATGCTCCTGTAAAAATAATTAAATGTAACAATAAAAAAAAATCACCATGGTTAACAGATAACACTAAATTGTTAATGCAACTTAGAGACAAAGCTTATAGGAATTTTAAGAAAACGAAATCATCAAGTCATTGGAATTACTATAAATCGCTGCGTAATCTAACTAATAAAACTGTTAAACTAGAAAAAAAGGCTTATCTCGAGCATAAACTAAGTAATAGTGATTATAAGAGTATGTGGAACGAACTGAAAAAGTTAAACATAGCAACTCGCAATACGTGCCATGATTTACCGCTGCACCTACAACGGCCTGAGGAAATTAACGATTATTTTCTCAGTAGCATAAATACTAGTGTTAACAGTGTTAATAACGATATTGATAACTATTATGTTCACAATCAAAGCTCAAATAACTTTAAATTTTACTCAGTAGGTACTGAAATTGTATTAAAAATTTAACGCATATGGCTGGGACGGTTTGAATATTAAAATTGTTAAACTTTTTTGTTCTAAAATTATTCCTTATATAACTCATATCATTAATACTTGTTTATCTACTAGTACTTTTCCAAAGCCGTGGAAAAAGGCCGTAGTTGTGCCCATTCCGAAGATATCTGCCCCGAAGGAATTTGGGGATTTGCGGCCAATTAGTATTCTCCCTGTCCTGTCAAAAATTTTAGAGAAAGTAATAAATTTTCAATTTCGTTCTTATTTGGCAGATAATAATATTTTACCAACACACCAATCTGGATTTAGACCTGGTTACAGCTGCACTACCGCCCTGCTCAATGTCACTGATGACTTAATGACAGCAACTGATCAAAATAAAATGTCTGTGTTAGTTCTTTTAGACTTCAGCAAAGCTTTTGATACCATCGATCACAACATTTTGTTAACAATTTTAAAAAATATTGGTCTCTCAGATAGTGCTGTTGCTTTATTTAGAGATTATTTGACAGGCAGGGAACAGAGCGTCAGGCTGCAGTTGGAGTCGTCAGCATACAGATCAGTAACTAGGGGCGTTCCACAAGGGTCTATCCTAGGTCCACTTTTATTTACAATCTATACACATGGTCTTTGTGATGTAATTAAAACTTGTTCACTGCATATGTATGCTGATGATACACAGCTGTACCACTCTTTTGAATACAACGATTGGCAGCAAGCCTTGAGCGAGGTCCAAGCCGATTTAAACGCCATTGCTACGACATCTTTAAATTACCATTTGATAATAAATCCTCTAAAATCTGTGATAATGATGTTCGGCAATAAACAGAGGGTGGAAGAATTAAGGTCTCAAGTACAGTTAAGCATCAATAACAAACTTATACCTATTCGGCCTGAAGCAAAAAATCTTGGTGTGATTCTAGATAATAGTTTTAGATATAGTGCTCACATAACTCGATGTGTTAAACAAGCATACGCCTGTTTAAAATTACTTTATCCACATAGACAATACATTTCACCAAAAATTAAGGCATTGCTTTGCAACACTCTAGTTTTAAGCCATTTTAATTTTTGTTCTCAATTATATGGACCTTGCCTTACTAGGGAAGCTTCTGAGAAAATTCAACGAGTTCAAAATTCATGTATACGACTTATCTACGGAATCCGGAAATTTGATCATGTTTCACACAAATTGTCAGATTTATCATGGCTAAATATGAAAAACAGAAGGTTGCTGAGTGCTGCTTGTCTTTATCATAGAATAATTACTGAAAAGTGCCCTCCTTACTTATATAATAAAATATCTTTTCGGGATGATGTACATACTTTAAATTTGCGATTCAAAGGTGGGATAACGCCGCCTCTTCATCGAACAGCTCTATATGAAGGATCATTTTCTTATAATATTTACAAGATCTACACTCTCATCCCACATTTCTTAAAAAATTATTCTGTAAAACAATTCAAAAATAAATTTCGAGAAGTTTTGCTGAATATGCAAACTGTATAGCTCCTCTTCTTTTAATCGTTTAAATTTATCAAAATACATGAGATGGAAGAAAGCAATAAATTATCCTGTAGTTTTGCATGTGTTGTTTTTTATGTCGTAATGCGAAAAAATGTGTTTTTTCTAATATACAGGGGTCCAATGGAAGAACAGCTACTGCGCTGCAGTAACTGATTTGGGTCCCTGAGGTTTCCCCAAACAATTTTCTCATATATATATATATATTTATTTCTGTTATATTGTTATGTAATTGTGGAAACGAATAAAATTATTATTATTCTTAAATATTCGAGGAAGCTTGACACTCATTTTAATTATGACGTATGTCAATTAAATATGCCTACTAAAATAATTTTTTCGTATGGTCATCTCTTTCTTACTCAAGCATTCTATTTTGTGGTTCATGTTATCTCATTGCTGTTATACAGGGTGTCCAAAAAATGGCGGATTAACTCTATGGTGCGTTACTTGGGGATGCCTAGTCAACCCTGAAAAAATATTTAAAAAATTCCCTGAGCCGTATTTTTCGAAGAATGTTTGGTCAATGGTGGGTGATAAAATCAATTTATTTAAATAACTGATGTATAATTATAGTGTCAGATATATCTGGGACATATTAAATGGATATATCTGACACTATAATTATACACCAGTTGTTTAAATAAATTGATTTTATCACCCACCATTGACCAAACATTTTTCGAAAGATACGGCCCAGGGAATTTTTATTATATTTTTCCAGGGTTCACTAGGCATCCCCAAGTAACGCACCGTAGAGTTAATCCGCCATTTTTTGGACACCCTGTATGCAGGGAGTTTATTATAACACGCAATGTGTAAAATGCGTTTACTTTGAAATGCAATTCGGAAACGTTACTGAATATGTAAAAACATGATATTTTCTACGGAGGAAGGAATTCTGTTGATCAAATGGTATAAAGACTTCAGTTTACAGCAAGTATGTGGGTTATTCCATGCCCTGTTGTTATTTCTGATGCGTGTTTTTCAATAAAATTACGGTTCATATAAAAATTG
This sequence comes from Agriotes lineatus, assembly GCA_940337035.1. Taxonomy (NCBI): domain Eukaryota; kingdom Metazoa; phylum Arthropoda; class Insecta; order Coleoptera; family Elateridae; genus Agriotes; species Agriotes lineatus. The sequence continues at coordinate 22,386 of CALNHX010012214.1, forward strand.
CATTTTAAAATAAACGCATTTATACATGGCGTGGCGTACCCTTAGAAACCAATAGTAACAATCAAGTCCTCATGGAAACGGAAATACCACTTTCTTTTATTATTTGTAGGTAACATTACAATCTGTTCTAGCATGAACATTAAGTAATTGGTTTGGTAATGATAATTGACTGTATTGGGCGTTGTCCTTTGGCAATGCACCTCAGATTTAGCTGTTAGTTTGCGTCACTAGAGCACTTAAGTACATGATTTCACAAGCACTACTATCACTTTTAATTTAATTGTCAGACCTGTAGGGTAGGTCTAGCGGGTTCATTTTCCGTAGTCTTGTAGTTGTGTAAAATGCATTTATTTTGAAATGCAATTCGGAAACGTTACTGAATATGTAATAAAAGATGATATTTTCTACCGATGAAGAATTCTGTTGATCAAATGGTATAAAGACTTCAGTTTACAGCAAGTATGTGGGTTATTACATGCCCTGTTGTTATTTCTGATGCGTCTTTTTCAATAAAATTACGGTTCATATATTGAATTTTAAAATAAACGCATTTAAACATGGTGTGGCGTACCCTTAGAAACCAATAGTAACAATCAACTCCTCGTGGAAACGGTAATACCACATTGCGGGTTCAAATAAATTCACTGTATAATTATGGCCCCATCCGTATAAAGAATTTTGTGCAAAGCTGAATTTATTTTTGAATTATAGCATGCTCAAATTTGAGATGTATCAAGTAAGTAACCGATGGTAGTTTTCAAAATTCTGAAATCGGCCCAGTTGGTTAAATTTTAAGTTTTAAGTTTGAGTAAATTTTGTGATTGAGAATCATTAAGAGATATAGTTTAGCCCAAAATTACTTCAATAACTGCCGCCATTTCCTATAATAATCGATTTTCATTAAGGTCCAAAAAATTATAATAAATTGGCAAGGAAAATATCCGCCCAAAAACCACGCATCCATAGACATCAAATTTCGTCTAAATCGGACCAGTTGTTTCGGAGATATCTGAGCGAACGATTCCAAGACTTCAATTAAATTTAAAATGTTAACAAAGATTAATTGTTAATAGGGCAAAGTAGTCATATTAGATATTATTCTTTCTCTTACAAATAAATCAAGACATTTTAGAGTTCGCACAAATTTATTTTGGGCGTTGTGGCAACAGAACTTTGCCACTATTATTCAACACTTTACGTGTGCAATAATCGAGTTCTACCGAACGGATTTTGGGCGTTGTGGTCCTGTTGTGGTCGTTGTGAGTCTATATAAAGGTTGGGCGAAGTGGTCGATGTGTTATGGGCGTTGTGTCCCTCGCAAAAATATGGGCGGAGTGGTCCTGTTGGGAGTTGTGTGTCTCGTGAAAGGTTGGGCAATATGGTATAAAAAGACGGGTGGGCGAAGTGGTCGCCAGGCGAAATGTCCAGCCACGTATGTGTGCATTAACCGAGTTCTAACGAATGGATTTTGGGCGTTGTGGTCCTGTTGTGGGCGTTGTGGGTCTATATAAACTTTGGGCGAAGTGGTCGATGTGGGCGTTGTGTCCCTAGCGAAGATGTGGGCGAAGTGGTCCTGTTGAGCGTTGTGTCCCTCGTGTAAATGTGGGCGAAGTGGTCGTGTTGGGCGATGTGGTACATATCAAAAATTGGGCGAAGTGGACTTCCAATTGGGCGATATGGTACTAAAAGACGAGAAGGCGAAGTGGTCTGTGGGCGAAGTGTCCGGGTCCCGGGTGGAGCTGCACATTCTGCAGACAGCTTGTAACTGCTGGCAGAGGTACATAGAGAGAATGACTGAAGTTGTTGCATCGTCTGTGCTGGATGAGCCGAGATTTCGACGCACGGGAACAATATAGGTTTGGCAGTATTCGTGTTAAAAAGTGGCCGATGGTACAGCTGCGGAAATATAAAGCGGGACACTAAAATTTGCCTAAGTTAAATTGTCTGAATGAATTCATTGTTGGTGCTATCCCAAGTTGCTTATATTGCATCAACAAGTTCTTTTTGGTTCATTGGTATGTGGTAGATAGGATTTCATGAACAATTAGGAAGGCAAAATTGCAATATTCAAATTGTGAAAAATTGTCTTACATGACTTGTCCCGGTTTATGTTTCCGCGACTGTACCTTGATCGGCTGCTTTGTAGATGATCCTTCAGGCGTCTGTAGGGTGGATTCCGGTGTTGGTCAGCCTTGTTTTGATAGTCTCAGAGGTGACGTCTAGTTCCACACCTCCAATGGGAGCTGGTTTCCCTGTGTGATAGGATAGGACGCGCTGATCATCGTGACGTTGTTGGAATATACCTTCACACTTGCGGCGATGATACCCAGGTTTTTCTTACCACTCTAGGGCCTTCGGTGTCGCCATTTCGCAGGGCTACCTGAAATGGAAATTGTTTTAGTTATGTTACTTATGAAACCCCTGTAGGGCTTGGAGTATGCGGAGCAGGTACGGTTTTGGGGGTAAACTTCGAGAAATTTTCTAGTTCTTCGAGAACCGGCGTCTTTTTCTATTTTTGCTTCCTCAATGTCACGGAGGGGTGGAGCGTAAGGTGAGTGGATTGCGTGTCCATAAATGTAAGCAGCGGAGTGGATGACGGTTGTTTGTACTATGACATCTCTAGGTTCTTCGGGATCCTGAAAAGAACCAAACTTTAGCTGCGTGAATTCCCTTGATGTTCTTAAGTCGAAGTCTCTGTTGAGAACATTCGTTCTCGATCAAACAGCGCCAGACAAACATGGTAGTGTACTTCTGCGGCGGTCCGTTTCTACTGAAAATCAGACTTCTGTGGATCACAGCGACATAGTCAAAACTGAGGAGACTTCAGTAGTTACGAATATGGATTTTAAAGTAGCCGTTTTTTTTAAATTTGGAATTTCTTCCAATTTAATTCTAAAATTAAAGCTTTAAACACTTTTAGGTTTTGTCAAATGACAAACAATATTTAGAAGATTGCTACATACCTCTCAGCCATTTTTATCTTTCTAAAAACATCCTATTTCTACAATCAAAATTGAAAAAGCTACAATCATATGTTATCCAGATGTACTTAATAAGAATCAAAGGATGTCAAGGTTTCGGGATCGATATTCATTTTTAATAACGATAATTTTTTTTCTTAATGTTTTTTGAATAAGTATTTATTGTATAAATGGGGAATGTAACATATTAGTCACGAAAGAAGAAGAGTCTATTTAAATAATTTAATTTGTTCCTTTCCTTTGACATGTCATGACATTTGATATCTGTAAATAAAATTAACAAACTAAACATATTAAACAAAAACATGTTCATCATCACTCACTAGTGAAAGAAAAAATTTAAAACTTAGGGAGAAATAAAGGTTTATTACCATAATCACTATTCCAATACTTATTTCTAACATCTTCATTTCATTCATAGTACATCAAATGACATGTGTATGTTAAAACAATCAGACAAAATTAGGCCCCAAAGAACCGCATTTTTATATTTTTTAGGCTTGTTCCAATAAGACGTCCCTATAGCTCAGGACTCCAACATTGGACCGCAAAAACGACAATAATACTCAGAGAATCAGCTGCAACATGCAGATTGTTGCATGATAAGGGACCATCAGGTCTATTTATCTCCAGAATTCATTAAGGTCATGACCTATTTCCACCAAGACACTTCCATGTCCTATGGCGAGGACCCGGGGCAGCACCAGAGAAAATCGTATCTTCTGTTCCGGCCCCGAAGCTCCGACCTCCAGATTCGCCTTAAGTCCAGGCGAACCGCCTTGCCGTAGATTTCTTTTGGGAGGAGCACCTGCACAGGGTTTTTAGTCGAAATTTAGTAATATTAGTTTGACACTAAATATAAACCACGCCGCTATTAGGTGTTGCCATATTTAGTTTCAGCACCGGCCACGCCGACGAACTACAGAGCGCAGCGTCAGGTAAATCTTCTGCGGCAATCGCACCACGGGCTAGCAGGAATATATCGAGTATTGTGGGTTGTAGCACTCTGCAGGACAAGCTTTGCCGTGTCTCCTTCGATAAAATTTTATTTTGTTGTTTAATATTGTACATACATGATATAAGTAAATCTAAAACAATCTAAAACAATAAATACTTTTTAATTAATGTGTACTTCGCCTATATACTTGAGTTATGAATCGGACCTTGGCATTCTCTCTTCCCTTAAGGTTAAATTAACTAATTGTTTAAAAATTATACAGTGCATTACTTTTTGGAAAGATCCTACATTGCGATATTTACTTAA
>CALNHX010012215.1:0-26625 GCA_940337035.1 Agriotes lineatus
AGGGTGTTGAATGGCTGAAACAGGAGGACCTCGACTTGAATAAAGTTGAAGTTAAAAGCGACTCACGTCAAGTTAAAATTTGTAATATTTTCCTTATTGGAAATGAGAACCAGAAGAACTGGTTCGGGAAGAGTTCAGGGAGTTAGAGTTAGACACGCTGAATTAGAATAAAACATTGCTGAAGCTTGTGGTTTGAATCTGACACAATTCGTTGAAAACTCCCAACCAAACAAAAATTTAACAACCGCTAAATACGGATTTTGACAGCTAAGGTGTAATTTTCAATAGCTTTGGAGAGAAACTAACACGACAAAGTTGGCCGAAAATATGCTGTTTACCAAATAATCAGTGAACGTCAGCACTCACGCGCATTCTAAAGCTGTTTATACTGTCTAATCCGGGGGGCATGCTCTAAGCGACCCATCAGGCGTCAACTTCAATAGAGCGTAAAGATCAGAGTGGGGGATGGGTCCTCCAGCTTCGCTCAAAAGTTTATTATCTTGATTTTAAATAATGGTCAAACTTTCAAAAGAATTCAGCTGTTTAAAACGCATATAGCTTATTTTAGATTCAACAGATTCGAAAAATATAGTATTGCCCAATATATTTACGACCCGGATCATGGTATTACGGAAACTGAATATTGTAATGGCGTTAACTTCAACAAAGCAGCTAAATTCTTTTGAAAGTTTAACCATTTTTAAGAATCAAGATAATAAACCTTCAAACAAAGATGGCGGGTCCATCCTCCACTCTGATCTTTATGGTATATTGTATACTGAAGTTGACACCTGTTTGTTCGATACGCAGCAACTTGGATCACAGACAATATTAGATAAACATTATCAAAGGAAAATCATATGATATTAATGTGAAATACAGAGATCCTCGCATACAAAAGTTAATAAATTCACCATTATTTGTTAAATCCTAACAATTTAACTCTTCCTAGATTTCCACAATAATTTTCTTCCACATAGGCCATTTAAAAAGTATTTTTGCCCCTGTTTTGGTAAGTAGCTTTGTTGGACAAGGTTATAGTTGTAGTTAATCGGCATGCGCTTCTTGAGTGATAGGCACAAAAAAAGCCTATAGCTGTGAAAGGAGTGACTGTCCTGTTAACTGTGTTTCTTGACTGTTTACGTTGCCCAAATCAAGACTTATTTTGAGATGTGTAACACGAGCAAAGCCAACTTCTAATTACACTCGTCATCTTCGTCAACCTTGTTATTATATCCCCACTGCAGGGGCATGGGCTTCGCCTCATTTAAAAGGGGTAATAGAACTTCACGGTTGCCAAAGCTGGATTGGGAGTCACAGTGAAGTCTGCGCTAGATTTTTGTGACCGTTGGCATCAAACACATATTTTCTGGTCTAAAACTCGAGGCGTCATTTCCGAGACACAACCACTACGACAGCAACGAGGTCTTTAGTGACGCTTTAGTTACTTTTAGTTAGGGGTTTAGGTATATAAGTTTCTGTTTAAATATTCTCCAGTAACACCTGATAATGTTAGAAGATGCTTTTCAAGTGCAAAGGCTGAAAGATAAGTTTATAATTGTTTGTCATGACATTTGCAAATCACAATTATTATAGTAGCAAATAATTGTAAATGTCGATGATTTGGAATTACAATTAATTCAATGGTTGGGTTTTTGTATTGGAAACAATTTCTCTTGTAAATAAGTTCGCATTAGATTTATCTGTTCTAATTGATGTTTGCCTAATTTTTATGTTTGTAACTAGAAATATTTCAGTAGAAATTAAGCTACGAGTCTGCAAGTACATGTGGTTGCTTAAAACCAAAATCATTATAATTTTTTTAATTAACGTTATTTTCTTAAGATTCATATTTTTATGAGCAACGAATAAGTAAGAACAAAATTTGTAAATGTTGTTAATGACGTCTCCTGATAATTTTAAAAAGTCCCTACTTTTAGTTCATTTTTTTAATTCTAGGAAGTAGGTACTCGCCTAAATATTATCATCAAAGAATGTATTGATTCATCAACAGCTTTAAGATAAAGAGGAATCCCCCATAGAATAAAAGTTCGTTGCGTGTTTGACGCAATTGATATTTTATAAAACAAGGGTCTTCCCCGATATTGTAGCATTGTCATATAGATCGTGAAATCAAACCAATGCAATAGCTACAATTTCTACAACGCTTGAAACAGACGAGATAATACTATCTTGCCCGATAACGCTACTGCACTTATACTGAACTAACAGCACAACAGTTACATTCAAGATGGCATTGCTTAAGCACGTAGTTGTGCCTGAAAGTATTTTAGACGAATTAAAATGCTCTATTTGTTCGTTGTACCTGTCAGTGCCGCCGATCGTGTATGTAAACAAACATAACCTGGCGTGTGGACGTTGCTCCAGCAACGCATTATTAAACTACCGAGCGAGAGCCTTCGAAACCGTCGCCAAAGTGCTGCTTTTTCCCTGCCGGTATGTCAGCAAAGGATGCACCGAGAAGGAGTTGGAGTGGGCGTCTGTGGAAAGCCATGAAAAATCGTGCGACCATCGTTCCTTCGAATGCCCTTTGATTTACTTGGACAGTTGTAAATGGGAGGGCGACTCGAAAAGTCTGCTAACACATTTTACAACAAATCACCCTCACCTCGTGTTAAAGGCTAACCAGTTTAACCTTATTCTCCATGCGAGCAGCGAGGACATAAAGCTGATGGAGGTGAATACCAACCTCTTCCTGATACATCTCATGGCAGACGCGCACGAGGGAAAGGCTTGGGTTGGTGTAAAATGTGTTGCGAAGCAGGAGGGTTCCTTCAGTTTCAGGTTGGAGGTGAAGGATCCTGAGGACAGCAACACATTGATATTTAAAAATCCCGTCACGTCTAACAATACATGGAAATTTGATAAAAACAAAGCCTTGGAGTTAAGCATGAGCTCCATGAAAACCATATTAAAGTCGTCTAAAGTAATTTGCAATATCTACATAACGGGAGTGTCTAAGCCCACAGCATCCAAGCCCACAGCCTCCAAGAGTGCAAACATTGACCTGGACATTCTAAAAGAACTGGAGTGTCCTGTCTGCCTGGAATTTATGGTGCCTCCTATATTCGTTTGCCAAAACGGCCACAGCATTTGTGGTGAGTGCAAAACAAATTTAACTATTTGTTCGGTCTGCAGAATTCCTTTCGGGAGTACACGAAACTTTATTCTGGAGAATCTAACCACCCACATAACTTATCCTTGCAAAAACAGCGGCTTTGGGTGTAATTTCGTTGGAAATTCCAGTAGCATCGGCGACCACCACAAAAAATGCTTTTCGAAAACTATTCTCTGCCCACTGAGCGAATCTGAAAACTGCAGCTGGAGGGATACCGTTGAAAGCTGTTCCGCTCATGTTCATGAAAAACATCCCCGTTCGACTTGGATGGTTGTGAAGCAAATGATGTACCGGCATTTGCGTTCTTCTGTTACGACCGATTTCCATATTATGAGTTGTAAACAGCAACTGTTCAAGGTATGTTGCAAACACAGTTCAAAGTTTGGCGGTCCCATTTCCTGGGCTTTTCAGCACATTGGTTTAGCCCCAGATGCGCCACCAGAGTACAAGTTTGAAATTGAGTTTCTGGATCAGACTAATAGCGGGAGAAAATTAATCATCGATTCTTTGTGCCGTGGAATGACAAGTGACAAAGATGCGTTTAATAATTCCTTGAATCTTCCTTATAACCTTGTGGAACCGTTTATAGCTGATAAGGAGTACCTTATTTTTAAATATGATATATGTGCCCTGTAACTGTTTTTTAATGTATTATTTATATTGTATTTTTAATTTTTCCTTTGAATATCAATTGAGAACTATAATTAGTTGGGTTGAAGCTCCCAACACTAAAAATTAAATTTAGAGTATTTTATTGTGTTATCGACAGATAAGATTACGATAGTAAATTTGCATCTATATTGGAAAACATTTTATAACATAGCATTGTAGACGGTACAACTTTTATATAAACTATTTATTAAATATGCGGCAGTTTTGAAATCTTTTCTACATACATATATTGCTGACTTAACTAAGAATTCATCAATAATTAAAATGTTAAATACACATTGGAAAGGCATTTCTGTACCAATGTACCTAAAAAATCAATATTTTTGATCAACTACCAACAAACGTAATTAAATTTATATACTCTTGAAAAATGGTAAATTTAGAACAACAAATTGTTCAGGTTTATTTTTGAACTGCTTTTTAATTTTTCTCTTTTAAACTGAGGAGTGTAAGGGAACTTCAGGTAGGTAATGTATTTATTTGTATCGATGCCCTTATTGCTTCAAATGTAAATAGAAATAATGCAAACACTATGTCATCTACGTCCTTAAACGTGAGTGATTGGTTTATTTCAAATTGATAAATATATTTACTACATAACTGAAGAATTTTAGTCAGAATACAGCAGTATATTATGCAACTCTATTTACCAGATATTTGGGTTGCCTACTCTGCCCTAAGTTACTGCTGAAAATATTTCGACATTTCCTAACAAATGCACATAGTAAATATACTCCTTATGTGCGTAACTATTGTTTTATATTCCTAACAGTTGTGCAACTCATTTAGAGCCAAAAAGTTTGGATCTATCCTAAACCCAACCGTTAACGAGTTATTCTTGATTTTATAATTTTTTGGGCCAACATTACGTGGGCTATGTATGCTATTTCTTTTTCATAACAATTGAATGTTAGTGTTAACAAACAATACTATTGTTTTCAGTTTAACTGTCAAATTATTGAAAGTTAAATAACTACAGTTGTTGTACTAAAAAGTTTTTTAACATCGCTAATTTCAACGCCTAGATTATTTTCGAACGCGAAATACGCAGATATTGTGTATGTGTATGGTTGGTGTATGGGTAATGCTTTAGCAGCGCGGGAATAATGCAGAAGAAGGTATCCTAACAGAAGAAGACCTACACGTAAAGTTTTCACTAATTCATATAGGCAGTTAAAAGATCACGGGGCATTCCAGCCAAGCTATATGACTGGCGAAGGTATTGTTCGTATACCCAAAAACAATGAAGATCAAATTTAAAAAATTGTAGAAGATCTGGAATGAAGTGTGCGGAGAACTTCTATGCGTACGGAATATCCAGAAATCAAGTGTATTATCCACCAATAGGTACACCATTATCTTACTATAACCTAGTGTGTTGTCACTTACGATGGGAGAGTTTCCATCCATACCTACCATTATCAAAGAGTTCAAGATGCAATGATTCAAAAGCTCGTTTAAGATTTTGTAACTAAATTCAGATGCATGAAGATACGCTGCTTAATATTTTGTGAAGTGACGAGGCGTAGCGAAGTTTGAGAGGCTCCAGCTTCCAAACTTTTATCTAGTGGGATGGAAGGGGCCATTCCCAGATCTGATGGAAAAGCGGTCTCGTATCGAGACATCATCCAGGGACGACAATTAATGTCAAAGATGTACAGGCACAGCGTAATGAAAACGGAAGCAGATAACATTTGGATGGTTTCTACATACAGTGTTATTATTCTAGTATTTTATTACTATTACAGATTTTGTTACGAAAGATTTAACTGGTTATTAATGTTTTAGTAACTCGACTTGACATTCTAACGTTGTTTGTATCCAGTATCACCAACGTTTGTAAATATCATAACAAGTTTGTAAAGACTTCCCTTAAAAATCCCATTACTGGACAAAGGTACCTAACTCATTTGTACTATCTATTAGTTGAATTATTTCTGTGAAACAATAGTAGGATAAATTATATTATTAGGAGCAAAAGTTATACTTTATGTGGCGTGGCTGGACGGCTTATATTTGTCGAGTACCGAGCCAGATAAAGATAATTTTGCTTCGAATAACATATAGTATTTTTCTTTATACGTTAATAACAAATTGTTTAAGAAATATTTTAACAAGCAGGAATTATTTGAAGCTAGAAAATTGGGTATACTAATAAATGGAGTTTGCTTTTTAGAGCGTTGCTATAACTTCGCTATAAACAACATTGTGAACAAGATCCGAAATAAATCTTCAATATTCGTTTGTCAACCCGCTTGTAAGTATATTTTGCAATTATGTCAAGTTTCTTAAGTAAATATTATTTATTCATTGCAGCCTTTAATATATCAGATGTAGAAACCGATCAGTGTACCCCGCTGAAGTAGCAAAGGCCGCTAGCAGTATAATGTCACATTTTACTGATGTTTGAAAACAATATTTTATGGGAACTTAAGATTGTTTTCTAGAAGTACGAATTGTCACGGGCGGTTTTAATTTTCCAAGCGCATGTATTGGTGAGGAACTGTTCCTCTTACTGTAAGATATAGAATTGCCGTTATTTGTTTAACTTCATCATAATTTTACTTTTACTATTGGCAAGCGTTTTACAAAATATTGAGCTCTATCGATTGAGTAGCTGCAAAATATTGTTTTACATGAACGGACTTTGGGTCAGACATGAAACTGCATTTCTGATTTATTTCACAAAAAGTAATTTATTTTGCAAAGTATTACATGCTATTTTTGCATTAATATAAAATTAAGTTGATGCCGAGGAAGTGTCTTGAGTTGCCAGCAATTTTTTACTGTATGATTGGTTGCCTAGGCACATTTTCATTTTCTGTATGTATTTTTGGAAAATCCGTGATGCTCTGGGGGGATTCTAAGTAATTTTGAAAATAGGTTGTCAGAATGATTACCGGCGCATTTGATGGCGCTGATCGTGTAAGATTGTTCCTTGATGTGCATATGATTTTGGGATGTTTGCTTTATGTTGATGAATAATTCCTGGATTATTATGAAAATTGTCGCTCAGACTTAAGGAATTATGTGTGAAATTGCTGAAATCAATCTAGTTATGTAAGGTAACAACTTTATTTCTGTGCAATTACTCACTCCTGGCCACCTTCAAACTTCCGTGCTGCACATCGTCTTCGATATTGTGCAATTTCAGACCTTTTAGTAACTCTTACTGTCTCGCTTTGCGTATATCTCCTGCTGGACACCTAGTAGAACACATTGAGAACCAACTCATAGGCGGTTCTAAATCTCTCGATTACTTTGACTGCTCCCGGGACTAAGCTACCTGTTTTGTTTCCTCGTGCGACAACTAGAGGAAAGCCTGCCCTACCCAACCTTGAAGATTTGTTTGGACAGCTTCTTCGCAGGAACCCCAAGACCGGAAAGCTAGGTACCTGCTTCAGAAACGCTGATTCTGCTATATATCCCCCGGGTACCTTCGTCATATGACGTATTACTCTCTAACTTTGAAATACCATTAAGTGTTTTTTACGTATGGTTGGCGCTGTCGAATTTCTGGCCGATGGTAGAGAGACTTCAGGAAATCTGTCACCACAATGATGTGTTCACCTTGAGCTTTAATGATTAGCTTAGTTCTTTGATTATACCTTAGAGTGGCAGTATTGTTCACGATTCTTAGCCACAATCAACTACATAAAGACACGTTTCACCACGTTTTGGTTTAGTACTAATATTTACGTGAGGGAATACTGGAACCAATTGAAAACTATTTGCAATCGCCTAAGCACATCTCTCTCAAAACCGACAAAAATGGAAGTCTCGAATCAGCGAAAATGTGAAATAATACAGTTAAAGATCACAACACATCAGAATGATGTTATGATGGAAGAAGAAGAAGAAGCACATCTCAAGTGTATGGGCCTATCTGCTTGGTTTTAAACGTTCTAGAATAAATGAGACTTTTATGCGAATGGTGACTGCCGTTATCCGTTATCGCTGGTTTTATTCATGGCAGTTGGGTTACGTGTTCTCGTGAAGAGTATTGCGAGGAAAATCGTACAGATTGTGGTCTTCACTGGATGAGTCAGACAAGGCTAAAAGAAACAAGAAAAGAACGTGAAAAGTGGCTGTATGGAATGTCTTCTTCTTCTTCTTTATCTTCTCCCTTGTATCTTTATGGTGTCGGGGTTTTGAGCCATTTTTTGAAGTTCTGTCTATCTTGGGCGAGAATTCGTAACTGATGTACGGTACGTCCTCGTTTGCTGGCCGCCTCTCAGATATTATCTTCCCATTTCGTTCTTGGTCGTCCCTTTGCTCGTCTACCTTCGCATCTCATGTTAAAAGTTTTCTTGGGATATCTTTCGTTATTCATTCTTAGTAGGTGACCGTACCATTGTAGTTGTCTTTTTTCTATTTCGCTGACAGCTGGTTCCACTTTGAGGTCTCCTCTAATATTTTGGTTTCTGATTCGGTCTCTGCGTGTCTTGCCTACTACCCTTCTCAGATATTTCATTTCTGAGGCTGTTATTTGTGATCTATGTTTGTCTAGGGTTGTCCAGGATTCAGCCCCGTATATTAGTGTAGATAGAAATATGGTTTTGTATAAGTGTCCTTTTGCTTTTGTACTAAGTTCTCTTTTCCCTATTAAGGTGTTGTTAATCTGGTAGAAGATTCTGTTAGCCTTACTTGTTCTATTACTTATTTCTTTATCTATCCGTCCATTGTTCGTTATTGTAATTCCTAGATATTCGCATATTTTTACTCCCTCAAGTTGTTTTCCTTCTATTTGTATTTGTAGTTTTTCGTCTATCTGATCTTTTGCTATATGTAACACTTTGCTTTTATCTGTATTAAGAATCATGCCTTTTGCTTCTAGGTTTGTCTTCCACACCTCTATATTTCTTTGGAGCTGGTCGACGTTTGTTGCCATGATCATAATGTCGTCGGCATATAGAAGGTCTTGGGTTTTAATTGGTATTAGATTGTAATATCCTAAGATGGTCTTTCTTGTTTCCCTTTTACTCTGTTTGTGTATTGCATTCATGTAGATTACAAAAAGGAGAGGACTCAGGCTGTCTCCCTGTTTGATTCCTTTATCTAGTTGTGCGCTTTCTGATACTTGTCCGTTTATTCTTACTTTTGCTGTTGCGTTACTGTTAATGGATTGTATAACTCTAGTTAGTTTCGGTGAAACTTGTAGTTCTTCCAGAGCCTCCCATATGTACGAGGGGTCGTTTTTATATTCCCGGACAAGGCATGAAAACAAAAGACTAGAGCAACAACAAAATTTTATTTTTCAAGATAGTTCCCCTGCTTTTGAATACAGGTATAATACCGTTGCAATAACATCTTTAATCTAGTATAAAAATATTCATTTGGTTTTTCCGCAAAATGGCCCTCAATAGCTGCTATAAGTTCGTCATTGTCCCTAAACTTTGTCGCCCTTAGTGTTTTTTTTAGATTCGGGAACAAAAAATAGTCACTGGGTGCCAAATATGGACTATAAGGCGGATGTTCAATTTCTTCGAAGTCACAATCAGCTACAGCAGCTTTTGAAAGTCTGGACTTGTGCACTGATGCATTGTCGTGGAGCAACAAGACACCTTGCGTCAGTTTTCCGCGTCTCTTCACTTTAATAGCATCTCTAAGGCGAGGCATCAGGTTTGCATAATACTCTCCCGTTACCGTACTACCTTTCTTCATATAATCAATTAACAAAATTTCCTGGGAGTCCCAAAAAATGGTTGTAACGATTTTTCCTGCAGAGGGGGTGACTTTAAACTTCTTGGGAGGGCTGGAGCCCTTAACATGCCACTGCATCGATTCTTGTTTCGATTCAGGGTCATAATGATGAACCCAGGTTTCATCTCCAGTGACAAGTCGATTGATAATTAAATCTGGTTCATCTCCACAGCTCTCCAAGAATTGTTCACAGGTTTCTACTCGGACACGCATTTGGAATGGCGAAAGCATTCGTGGGACCCATCTTGCACTAACTTTTGTCACCACAAGGTAATCGTGTAAAATTCTGAAAACTGTGGTTTCTGAAACTCTTAGTGAAGCTGCTAATTGTCGCTTCTTTAGTCTTGCATCCTCAAGTACCAAACACTTGGCTTTTTCAACAATATATGAAGTGATCACGTCAACAAGGCGCCCTGGACGGGGATCAACATCCAGTGATTCTCGACCATGTCTAAACAACTTTGACCACTAGAAAACGGTTGACTTGGAAGGGCAATCATCCCCGTACACAGCCAACGTCTCTTCAAGAATAATTTTTGGAGGTTTTCCTTGTTTTGTTAGGAATTTTATAACAGCCCGGTATTCGATTTTATTCATTTCGATACACATACAACGCGCGACGACACAAACTGACAGATAATAAAATTACTAATGTTGCAATTGTTTTGTAAATTGCTACACAAGTTACCAAGGCATATGTGATTAAAAAACAACATAATCGAAAATTGCATCAAAATTCAAAACAGCCGATACCGAGAATATAAGAACGACCCCTCGTATCTCCGAGGTACTCGGTCGAAGGCTGCTTTGAGATCTAAGCAGCTATATATAGAACCCTATTCTTTTCGAGCATTTTTTCTATCACTGTCCTAATTGTGTATATGTGATCTTGTGGTTGTCGTCCTGGTCGGAATGCCCCTTGTTCTTCCTCAATTTTGTTCTCAGTTTCCGCCCTTAGTTGTTTTTCGATTACTCTGGAGTAGTCACTTTTTTTGTATATCGGGACTATGATATTCTGTTTCCATTCTTCTGAAATTTTTTCTATGTGCCATGCTTGTTTATAGATTCTCGTTAACCATTTTACTACAGCTTGTCCGCCTTTCTTTAATAGTTCAGGGGCTATTTCGTCTATTCCCGCTGATTTTCCATTCTTGGTTTTCTTCAGTGCGTTAACTACTTTTTCTTTCGTGATCGGTACCTCCTCTTCTTCTTCTATGTGTATTTCGTTGTTTATGTCTTGATTTATTCTTTCATTTGTTTGTCTTTCCATTTCATCTTCAAATTTTCCTGCATAGTGTTCTTTCCAGGTCTCTAATATGTCTTTATTTTCGGCTTGTAGCTCTCCTCTTTTATTTTTTACGTTTCTCATCTGGTTAGATCGGTCCCCTTTGAGTCTCTTTACCACGTTCCAGAATTGTTTTTGGTTTTCAATGTAGTTTTCTTCTATTTTCTGACCGAATGCTGCCCATGTTTCCCTTTTCGCTTGTTTTATTTCTGCTTTGGCTTCGTTTCTTTTTTCGTTATATATTCTTCTATCCGATGCTCTTCCTGTCCTCACGTATGTTTTCCAAGCCTCCTTTTTGCTTTTACTTTTTCTTTGACTTGGTCGTTCCACCATTTTGTTCTTTTCTTATATTCCCCTTTCACTGTTTTGACGCCACACACTTCTTTTGCAGTATTTGATATGATTTGTTTAAAAATTTCGCTTCTTCTATTTATATCTATATTTTCTACCCATGCTGTATCTAGTTCTTCTTCTTTACCGTTTAGTTTTTCTGTTAACTTAGTTTCGTATTCTTGTTGTTTGGTAGGGTCTTCTAGTGCCTCTATCTTTATTTTTGTGTATGATCTGGGGGGTTCTTTCAGTGGTTTTCGTATGTTCATGTCCATTATAACTAATCTGTGATTTGTATTTAACTCTGCCCCCCTTATTGCTTTTACATCATTTACTACATATCCTAGATTCCTGGTATAAGTTATGTAGTCAATCATGCTTTTGTGTCCTAGTTCTGGGGCTTCAAAAGTTATTTTGTGGATTGTTTTGTGATTAAACCATGTATTTCCTATTAGTAACTGATTTGTTATACAGTAGTCTATCATTCTTGCTCCGTTGTCGTTGATTTCCCCTTCCAGTCCATGTTCTCCCATTGTGGCGAAGCCGTTTTCCTTCTCCTTCCCCATGTGGGCGTTCCAATCTCCCATTACTATGACGTGTCTATTGGAATTTTGCATTTTTTCTATGGTTCTCTGTAGATCTTCATAGAACCTTTCTTTTTCATCCACATGGGCATTTTCTGTAGGTGCATAGATCTGTATTATCCCTACTTTCTCTTGTAGTTGTAAGTTCATTGTTATTATTCTGGTATTTACTGCTTCCCACTTGGTTACCCGGCGTTCCAATTCTTCTCCTATTATTATTCCTACCCCTTCTACGGCTCTGTTGCCTATTGGTGGTCCCGAGTATCTCATTGTGTATCCTTTGTCCATTGTTTTGATACCATTTCCTTTATTCTTCTTAGCATAGAATTTCGGCTTAGACCGCGTAGTATTCTGTTGTTATGATGATTTCTTAGATGGTGTTTAATGTGGACACAGTTAGGTAAGACCTTGCTGTCACGGCAACGTTTTAGAAAGGCTAGGTCCGCTAATAATTTCGCCTTCTTCTGCCTTAGTTGGTCTAATGTTCTGGTTTGGTTGTGAACTTCCTCGCCGTAGAGGCGTGTTATGTATTGTTTGAGGCTTTCGCGGTTACTCGAATTATTCTTCTTAGCATAGAATTTCGGCTTAGACCGCGTAGTACACTACGCGGTCTAAGCCGAAATTCTATGCTAAGAAGAATAATTCGAGTAACCGCGAAAGCCTCAAACAATACATACCATTTCCTTTCTTTTTTACCTCTGCTATGCCTAGGATGTGAATCCTATATTTCTGTATCTCCTCTATTATCTCGCTTTCTTTTCCTGTTAAAGAGGTTATGTTCCACGTACCGAATCTAATCCTGTTCCTCGCCAGTTGTCGTCTTAATGTCCGTCCTGTTCCGAGGCTTTTGTTAGTTGTATCCATAAAAGTATATTTCATATTTTGTTTTGTATCCAATTGCATATCTTAGTCCGTATCCATATTCAAGTCATATTCTCGCGGTTGTCTTGATGGCTCAATATCACATTCCCTGAATCTTTGTTGTATTAAGTATCTTCGTGTGAGGGATCATCTCAACGACGGTTATGAAGATTTTAGTCACCATTGCCTCGTTAGTTTTAAACAGGGTGCACCACGTGAAGGTGAGGTTGGTAGTTGGGCTAGAGAAGCTTTATTATTCGCTTCTTCACCCCTTATACCCCTGTATGGAATGTTCAGGGATTAAATGGCAAAAAGATGAACTAATCGAAGAACTTGAGAAATATAAATTTAAATTCCTAGGTCTTACGGAAACAAAAAAGAGAGGTCAAGGGTGTCTAAAAATTAGAAATAATCATATATTGATATATAGTGGAGTGAAAATATGTGAGAGAGCGAAAGCGGGAGTAGGAATACTAATCAATAGGGAATTTATGAAACACTTATTAAATTGGTAAATGTGTTAATGAGAGAGTATTGCGAATGGACATGCGTAAAGCAGGGTGTGATAAACTATCAATATTAGTAGGGTACGGCCCATCTGAAAACGAGGTGAAGAATATCAAAAACCTATTCTGAGAATTCCTATAAAAAGAAAGAGAACTGATAGACAACAAGCTTGTGATTATTACGGATTTCAATGGAAGGGTCGGGAGAAAAAAGGAACCTGGACACTCTGTTGGCCCACATGGGGAAGCAGAGTTCAATAATAATGGCCGACGAGCTATAGTGTTTTGCTTGACTAACAATTTGGTTGTAAGTAATACCTACTTTAGACATAAAAACATCCACAAATATACTCGACTTATGGATAGTAGAAACGAAAAATCAATTGTAGGTCTGGCACTAATACAAAATGAGTGTAACAAGGAAATTAACGATGTAAGAATGTTGAGAGGCATGGAAATTGGGAGTGAATACTTTTTGGTGAAAATTAAGATAAAGAGCCTTGTGCCGATAACCTCAAAATTAAAAAATAACAAATATAATTATCCGAGTATCAAAGCGTATTAATTATTACAGAACGACTGTAAATTAGAATACACCAAGACAGTTGCTCATGAGATTAATAAAACAGAGTGAGAAAGAATGGAGGACTTAGAAATCTTGTGAGGAACCTTTAAGACGGCTGTATGCAAAGCAGCCGAAGAAGTGTGCGTTAAAACTAAGCAAATAGCGAAAAAATGCATTGCCTGGTGGGAATATCAGGTCAAGGAGGAAATTATAAAGAAAAAGAAGTTGTGGAAAGCATACCTTTCGGATAAGAATGAGGACAATTATGGCACGTATAAGAAGCAAAGAACATTAGTTAAAAGAATGGTGAATAAAACCAAAACGGAAAGCTGGGGTGAATTCGGGCATAAAATGGAAGGAAATAGTCAAGAAAATGCAAAACTCCTACAGCGAACGTTGAAGAACTTAAAGAAAGATCAAAATAGTGGAGTTAATTGTATCGAGGACAGCGAGGGAAGTTTGATAAACCTAAGATAAATTAATAGTAGAAAGATGGCACCAATACTTCTCTCGGAAATTTAAGAGGTAAGGCTAGAGACAATGAACGAATAACGCGAGGGCGATTTTGAATATTTGGAAGTACATAATGAAATAACAATACCGGAAGTAGAAAATGCTATAGAAAGTAGTGATGGGCTTATTCGAATGAAAAATAACCGGTTATCCGGTTATTGAAATAACCTGTGTAACTCGGTTTTCGTTTCAAGTATTCGAATCAAAAATAACCTCAACCTGATAAGTACTACGTGCCGTATCTCAGCGACCTGCGAGTGATCGAAATTCTGTAAATAATACGTCAAGCCCTTTTCTACGTATGTAATTAGATTGACCCAAGTGAGGCTCGCCGCTGCTTGTTGATGTTATTAAGACATTTGAGACTCCCAGTCGACGAGTTAAATTTATGGGTCCGTTCCTATTAAAGATAACGTTCTGCTGAGTATCAGATTTGCCGAAGCTGTTTGGTATTAATTTATAACGGCCTAAATTTTTGCTTCGAAACGCGGTTGATTATGCCTAATAAGGGATAAACAGAAAGCGAAATAAGATTTTCCAATATCGTAACAGATTTATATTTAATTTTTAATAACGGATGGGCCGTCGTCATATGATATGAACGTGGAACAAGAAGTGGATTTCGATGTTTAAAATTTTAAGTGTGCGTCCTTAGCACCGTGGAAGGCTGAACGTAGATAAATTATGGATTCTAAAATATACGGGTATGTTGTGCAAGCGAAAAGGGAAGGGTGGCTGCTAGAGAATTTTAGGAACTAAAAATAGATTCAATAGATACTTTGTATTCGCATATTTATAATTTCTTTATGATTAGTATTGATATAGCTATTCTCAATGGTTTAAACTCCTTAGAAATAAAATAAAAATAATTTATACAATTATTATAATTAACGATTAACTGAGTTCTTCTGCTATCTGCAAGTTACGGTGCCGATGCAGATGACGGTGAACCGCCAACCGGCAAACCGCCAACCGGTGAAATCGAAACGAATCGAGAGCCAAAATTGATTCGAATTATTATTCAAATAATCATTCGGTTATTAATATGATTCGAATTCAAATAATTCGGTTATGAAAATTGTCCGGTTATGCCCATCACTAATAGAAAGGTTAAAAAGCGGCAAGGCGGCCCGGCAAGATAATATCAAAGTCGAAACGATTAAGTACGTGGGAAGAACAGGGTTAATAGTGCTACATAAATTAATTATAGTGGTGTGGAGGTCAGAACATATACCAAGGGACTGTTGCAATAATAATACCTATACATAAGAAAGGATATGCTAGAAGGTGTACAAATAATAGAGGAATTTCGATATTAAGCGTTGTGAGCAAGATGTACAAAATAATATTAGAGAATAAGCTTAGCCAAAAACTCGAGATATCAATTAATGATAATAAATGCGGCTTTAAGCCTGAAAGGGGAACTACTGACCTCATATTTAGCTTAAGACAGCTAGTAGAAAATGTAATAGCCCATAACAACACACTGTATTTGTATTTTATAGACCTAAGTAAAGCATTCGATAGTGTGTGCCCGGAAATATAATATGGGAAATCTTATATAACAGGGGAATAGATAAAGTGTTGGTGAGAGCAATTAAAATTATCTAGAGGACAACCAGGAACACAGTGCGGACACATTAGCTTGAAAGAATTTATTATAACAATGGGCGTTAGACAAGGAGGGGTGGTAAGCCCACTTTTGTTTATAGTATTTATGGACGAGATATACAAATCATGCAAAAAAAATTTCAAAGCTGCACGAATAGTAATAAATAAACTGCAACAAGTATCGTAATGGTTTAATGCCCACAGCAATTCTGGTTGCATAACTGAGACACGAAAATGAAAGAAAATTTCAAATTAGCCCAGAATTGATATTTTTTATTGCAACATTAAAGTAATTGTTATAAACTACTAAATGCAAAATATATGATTAGTAGTAGCTATAATTTAATTAACAGAGGTTAGCATTAGATAAAGCAGTGTCGAAAGGGTTACGTTTAACTTAATTTTCATAAATTGTGTTCGTTATGGAAAATACTCTTGATTTATGTGACTGACAGAGTTAATATTATAAAGTCAAGACAAGAATGTGCATTTAATAAGATATAGAGATGTTTTGAGACGTACGAAAGTTATATGCAGTGGTAGAGTTAAAGTTATAATGCCAACAAACGGTAACGCAGCTGAAAGGTAAAAAGCGGTGTAAAGGAAGCATAAAATGCAAACAGCATGAAAATGCCATCTACGTTAGAACAAAAACAATAGTGCAGTGCTAATAAAATTGTGCTATTTAAAACTAAAGTGTAAAAAGCAGAGATTAAAGGTTATAAAGTGCTACGAATTGATAATTATCGGAAACAGTTTAGTTTCTAATTAAAATAATTGTACAAAACTTACTTCCAAAACAGTTATAATTACTTACTAAGATACGTGATGTTCGATTATTTTGTGTGTGCAAATTGGTCTCGTAAAAAGTTGTATTTTTTTTAATATAAAAATATTTGTGTGAGTCCAAAAGCTGTTTTAATTAATCACCAGTCCGCAGAGCGCCTGTGTGTAGATTTCATCGTGTTATTGAATACCAGTTAAGAAGGAATTGCTCTGTAAAGTTTGTCCAAGTGAGTCCAATTTTCAACGAGTTCCGGGTTAGCAGCAGGCTGAATTTTGTGTGCTATGTCTGGAGAGGAGACTTTCCTTGAGCCCTATGTGCAGAAAGCAGTAGCAGAAAGCCTTCAGAAGATTAATAAGAGCCGTGGAGTCCTATGATTTTGTAAACCAACAACGAGGCTCCTCGTTCAAAGTAAATATCAACCGGAAAGCAGTTGCGAGGGTCCATCAGCTTTGAGCAGCATCAAGAATCGATATTTTGCGAAGTCCAGAGCGAGTTTTCCAGCCCCAGGATTCTTCCAGATGATTTGGATACCAAACGAGGAAACGAAACAATTGCCAGATAACGAGTCCCTTTGCTGTGACGTAATACAGGTTAGCCCAGACTACTTGATTCCAATAATTACATTGCATATTTACCTCACGCGAAATGTATTGCTTGTTGATAATTTTGAATTCAATTACGTTGGGTTTTTGTGCGATCATTTGTCTGTGTTATAACCGTAAATTTAGAGGTTAAATGTTAAATGTTAATAGGCGATACATTCCGAGTTATCTTATTATATGCTTCCCTCTGCTTATCGAAATTATCCTAGATTTAAAAAAAAATCGTTTTGTTTGTCACCAGGATTATTTTTCGTGATTTGTGTTACCTGTGAGTATCACACGTCATATAAACACTTGCAATTATAAACAAAACGTTTAAGTCTGCATCTTGCGTTGTTAATTTTATTATCCTAGAAACTTAATAATAATATTAAGTTCCGTTGTCAAGGGAAAGCAGCAAACAAATATTATCGCCGACTTACAAGTTTTGTTACTAAGGCTGACTTACATGATCGACAGCGGGAAAAAGTCTTTATTAGGAAAAAGGAAGTATCTATGACGATAAAGGTAAGAATTTTTCAAAGTGTATACGTACCGACGTTAATTTACGGGTGTGAGAGGTGGACACTTAGTGATAGAGACAAAAGTGAAATGCGATACTTAAAAGCGTGGCAACGCGAGGAAATATAAGAGACTATTAATAATAGCGTAATACGATGGTGGCTTCATACAAAATTCGTATTAACAACAATTGAACAGCCTATGTGGTTCGGCCATATGGTCAGAATGAGTCAGACCAAGAAGGTTAAAGTGATATGGGGGGCTGATATTGATAAGAAAAAGAGAAGAGGTAGAGTAAGTAGAAGTTGGAATGGGGAAGTTGGCAAAACGCTGAAAAAGAAAGGGGTGGAATGGAGAAGAACAGTAATGAGTGCACAAGACCGTCTTGTTAGACGAATTATGGCTACGACACCTCGACACTATAAGGTAACAGAGGACCCATTATGTATGTATGTATGTTTCAAATCTGTGGATAAACTTCGGCTTCTTATATTTAGAGTTATCAAAATTAAACCTTGCAGAGGCAATAACATCCACCTAATTATTAAAATACTTCTAATTTTTGTTTTCAAACTTTAAGTGTGCGACTTTGTATTATGTAGGTATGTATTATATTTTATTTTAAAATTAGAGTTCGTGCAGAACATTTGTCACTATTACACGTTTGCACTCAGAAATACAATCAATTAATGAAGAATTTCTCCGACAAAACATTCAACTGTTAGGGTTCGCAGAAAATCGTAGACCTCAGAAAAACAGAGGGTTGAACAGAGAGATAAGTCAAACGGGTTCTTGTGCGTTGAACTTTCCGACCTGTGGATTATGGCAGTTAGCTTTGAATTTATTTGAAAGAAACACAAATCGTAATTTTGCGCTAATATGGTTCGGCGCATGACTAAAAATTCACTTCAGAGCTATGCCAGCGCCTCGCATGGGAATAGTTTCTTATTTTTTATGATCTGCAACCTTAAGAAATAAGAAAACCTTATCATTATTATAATTCTTTCTGCAGTAGTACTATTTAAAATTTATATAAGAGTAGTGGCCACAGTTGCTTGAATTTACTATAAAATTGACAATATTGACAAGACAAAGAGAATAGTATCTTCAAACGATTCCTGAAACCATATTTTCAACCAAACAAAACCTTTTATTTTTAAATCAGCTTTGAGTGTTACTTTAGAATTTTCAACAATGGTTTTTACTCAAGTAGCTACAAAGATATGGATATTTATCAGTCAGTAAATAGGGAGTCAACAGTATACCATTACCAGTTTCGAGGACCTCTAAATGCGTAGGTCTTTAAATTGGTTGTATGAACATACACAAGTATCGTGCTTGGCAATTTGGGGCATGAAACATGGTGGATGATGGGAGACTCTCGACCATTTTAATCGCTTTGCGAGTCGAAAGTAACCGAGAATCAACGCTGGCCCTTTAAATTGGTTTTGATCTTTTTTCTTTCTACAAAATGAGCTTCCCTTTTCAACTGTCACCTCTTATACTGTTTACGCTTTTGTATAACATACAAAAATTATATGCAAACATTAGCTTTGTTGGTCACGGTTTAAATTCTCAAGGTTTGCATACCACTTATTCATTTTAAATGTTTTGCTCTATATAGAGACCTTGGAACAGAAAATAAACAGGAAGCCGCATTTGTAAGAAATCCGTGCGACCGCGATGGGTTTTCAAAATGGCGGATGGTTGTTTCCTTTTGGCAGTGGCGCATCATATCGAGAGGGTGCATGTGCAGCAAGCAATTTCAACAGTTTTATTAAGTGCACTTTATACTATGTGATTTATGACTACATGTGATTTTGTGTGACTTCAGTCACTGTCTGTAATTTCAATTGCTTCCTCAGATTGTGTGATTACAAATAATGACCCCATTATGCGGTCTCTTCTATGCCCATGACTATTGTTGTGTACAAGTACGTATGACAAGTGACATGTTAAGAGAAATTAGCTCTCTATTTGAAGTGAAAAGTAATATTAATACTTACTGATGGAATGTAATGCCCAAAGTCCTGGTATTTGGGGTCTGAGAACAGCCAAAATTAGTCTCAAACTAACTAAAACCCACAACTGTCGAACCGGTATTACACCTCATTAGTCATACATGGGTTTTCAAAATGGCCGTTTCCGTCGCCTAGATGTTACAGCCAAGTTAAAAGAAATGCGCCTTCCTGTTCATTTTCTGTTCTAAGATATAGACCAACATAAGCTAGCTACGATTGATTTCATATGAATTATAACGATTTCCAAACTTTCACGGGCATAAAAAGCACAAGTATTCTTTTAACAAAGGCTCGAAGTATCAAGAACAAATACATAGTAAACGAAAAGCTTTGTGGAAACTCTTTACAATATGGCTTTTCAAATTAAATTTTAGAATTTAAAAGTTTATGATTTTGGTTTTGAATTTTCTTAGGAGATTTGTTTCATAGTTTTTGAACACTTAGAGTTGTCTGGCCACACAATTTTTTACTCAAATCAACCGAAATAAATGTTGGCTGTAAATACCTTTGCAACTCGTATGTTGAATTACGGTTCCAATGGAAATCTACCAAAAAAAAAACACGTGAAGTGAAAGAAAGGTTGTGGCCATAAGAATCAGCTAAGAAGGATTTTATTCACTAAAATCGTTAATATCTGTAAGTGTAAATAGTTAGTATAAGTTAACTATAATATGTTAGTTTCGCTTAGATTGCCGCATTCATAATACCTTCAATATTAAAATTTAGTTTCACATGTCAGGTCATTCGTACGATGATTTACGATTAGTGATTATCCAATCATCTTACATCGGATCAGGCTGAATTTTGAATTATGTGTAGTCCATGATGCATAGTTGATGATCCATAGCTTACCTCTGCGTTTAATTTCCTTCTTGTTTGGCTTAATATAACAACGCAGCACCTGAAATTAAATATCATTAACACATTCAGTGCCATGTCGTACACATATGAATGACAGCAATGTTTCCGGAGCGGCCACGTCTTTCGGTTATGTATGACGTGTAGTGCACACTACGAGGTTTCGTCATTCATATATGAATGACGGTTCCGTGTATTTTAATGGGGGCATTTCAAGTGTTGCCCCCAGTGAACATACTAGTATATTTGGTTTAGTCAAAAACTAAAAATTCTAAATTTTAGAGAGAAACCCAGGAGACACTAGTCTTAACTGAAAACACATTTTTATTAGAACTTAAATCTTACAAAAACCAAGTAACTTAGCAAAATTTATTAATGGACTGAGTTCTATAGTCCTGGAAATACACCAAGTCAAAATTCCTTCTCTTTTTATTTATAATAAACTGGACGAGAAACTATTATTCCGCCGATCGATACGAGTAATAAAAAAAATTTGTAAATAGTACTCAAATATTCCCTGCCTAGGCCGGGAATATTATTCCTGTAGTTTTATTGTCAATTACCTAGCAACGGCTGATGTAATCGAATGTTTGAATGATTCCTGTACAGTTTTTTGTAAATTACCTAGCAACGGCTGATGTAATGGAATGTTTGACTTTGCTCAACAAAATTTTGTCAATAATGTGTCAGTTCTAGTACGATTGGCGGAAATAGTACATTGTGTATCTAGGACGAAAAGCGTAACATTCCCAGACGACTGTGAATATTGTTGGGCGAGGCGAATGCCGAGCCCAACAACACAGGAGTCTGGGAATGTTGCTTTTTGTCCAAGATACACATACTATTTTTCCGCCGATCGATACGAGTAATTAAAAAAATTAGAAAATAGTACTCGAATATTCCCTACCTAGGCCGGGAATATTATTCCTGTACAGTTTTATTGTAAATTACCTAGCAACGGCTGATGTAATAGGATATTTGAATTATTCCGGTACAGTTTTATTGTAAATTACCTAGCAACGTCTGATGTAATGGAATGTTTGACTTTGCTCAACAAAATTTTGTCAATAATGTGTCAGTTCTAGTACGATTGGCGGAAAAGAAAATTACTAGAAAAATGAACGTCGTAACTAAATTTTAATTATTGAAACGTCACATGTCATTAAGCATTGACAAATTATTAGATCAAATTTATCCCTTGTTTTTTTAAATTTCTTCCAACATGAAACGTTTTAGTGACCAATCTAAAAACTTAATTTTGAATGTAGTCTCTTATTTGAGAGACATAATAATTATTGTCAAGCTCAAGGAAAAAATAGCATGAAAATAGCAGCCGATGCATTGAAAATTTCTGAAAGAACTATTTATCGGGTAAAGAATTCATCTACTTATTCAGATGTAGTCTATGCAGAGACAGTTTCGAAAAAAGCCAAAGAGAACAAAACTAAGGTAAATCCCACCATTTTACACTCATTACGAGAAATAATTCACAAGATGTACTTTGAAAAAGAGCACGTAACAATTAAATCGCTCCATCAACGACTTTCCGAAGAATGGTCAGATTTTCCCTGTTCACCAAGATCAGTAAATACCTGGATTCATAAAATTGGTTTCAAATTCAAGAGACGTAGTAACAGGCAGTTTCTAATAGAACAACCGTCTATTAGTGGCAAGCGTACGTCATTCCTCAGACAATATACAAAAGAGAAAAGTTTAAAGAATTTTAAGCCGGTATTTATTGATGAGACTTGGATTTTCAGCAAAGGTGGTAACAGAAGAACTTGGCAAAACGGAACAATGGCTACTGCAAGCAAAAAAACGGGAGACGGAGTTAGATACATTATCGTTAATGCAGGAAATAAGAATGGATTTATCGAAAATGCAAGTTTGATTTTTAAAAGTAAAACCAAAAGTGGTGACTATCACGACAATATGAACGCAAACAATTTTGTGAAGTGGTTTAAACTCAACTGGTACCAAGCTTGAATTAACCATCGCTAATTGTAATGGATAACGCCAGTTATCATTCTAGATGCCAAGAAGAAGTCCCTTGCCAAAGCTGGACAAAAAAGAAAATGATCCAATGGTTACAAATTAAGGGCATTGATTACCCACAGACGGGGATGAAAGATGAAATATGGGATATAGTAAGTTTTAAATTACCGAAAAAAATATATCATTTAGACATTCACGCAGCACAACATGGCCACAAGGTTTTGAGATTACCGCCCTATCATTGCCATTATAATGCAATAGAAATGGTGTGGTCAGAGGCTAAACGGCTGTATGACGCAGGAATTTTACAAACTAATACATTCCCAGAGGATGTAGTAAATGTCTGGTTTAAGGCGTTAGATGCTGTTAGTGATGAACATTGGAATAATTATGTTCGACATACAGAAAAATTAATCTTTTCAGCGTGGGCGACCGAAAAATATATAGATGCTTCCAATATTGAACCCGTTGTAATTGCTTTAAGTTCAGAAGACAGCCATACGTCGGACGAAGGGTCAATGAGCTTTGATGAAAATGATTTTGAATAAAAATTGTTTCTTTTTTACATAATGAATATTGATTGCTGTTAATAAATTTTTAACTAAAATATAATTCTTAGAAGTTGTATTTCTATCTAACAATTAATGCATCTCCAAAGGCATCACCTGGGGTGCGAATTATTAAATAGTAAATTGATCCAACGTTGAATTGTGAACAATTATTGACTCACCCATGTATATTCGTTACCACGATTAACACGATTGTTGTTAAAAACTGAAATAAGAATACACATGCAAAATGTAACTAAAAAAACTTTACTCTTTTGTTTTTTGACTTGGTGTATTTCCAGGACATAACACTTTAATATATTTGTGATTGATTAGGACGCCTATTGCAGTACGTGTACACCATTTTTTCTTGCTTTGTAGCAGTCTCACAATCTTTTTCTTTCGCAATTTTGGCGTAATAAGCAGTGTATATTTTTCACAATTTTTTATCATTACCATACTATTCCCAAAAATTAAAAACGGGGTCCCACAAGAAAAAGCTGATCAAGATTTACATGGGGGTAGCGTAGTTCATATATCAATGACACACTAAAACACTATGGAGGCTCTGGAAAACAAAATAACAAATACTAAGTTCTACTATAATTAACAATAAAAGTAACAAAACATATATGGCCCGTGAGGATAATGTGTTGAAATCACGTTGGCAACGAGTGTGTTAAACTATATCTTATAATTCTCTTATCGGTTAGAAACAACTTTTATGAATACTAGGTAATTTGAGGGGAAACGAATTTACCTGAAAATAATCCGTAAGCTAACTTACCTTGTAAAATATTCTTTTAGGTATTTAGATGTAAGAGAGTTATTAGGGACTACTTATTATATTTGAAATCATTTTCAATTTAGTTGATTGTATGCCATTGGATAATAAATAATCGGAACATTTTGTCGACCAATAAATTTAAGTGTTTTCTATTGTTAAACCAAAATATAGGTTTTATATCTAAGAAAAAATCGGGCCACATCAAGGGGCACTTCACATTCTACTGTCGTCAACACAAAATGTACAATTTTGATCTCCAAAATAATAAAGCAGTTAAAAACCAGTGAAAGATTTTATTTGTTTACCTGAATGACAGCTCCGCTTATAAAAATAGTATTATTAGGCTGGTATTAAAAGTGCGACGCCATTGCAGTAATATCTCAATTAAGCAAGCACATACATAAATAAATCTTTATGAACAAGAGAAAGCGAGGTCAACGATTAGAGTCTAGGGTACTGCCTGCAAAAAAATTAAATAGAGCTAATGAGCATATAATCACTAACCACATGTGCAAAATATTACCTGCAAAGCTGATTGGAGAATTCAAGTTCATCGAGCAATACTAATTTCTACTATCCTGAATATCTTGTCCAGTTCCTGCTGCAGCAAAGGAATTTTTCCCGATTTGAAGTCACAAGTCAACCAATGCGAGACACCATTGCACGGTCATCTAAAGTGTTGCTGCGTACAGGAGGATAAGGGTAGAGAAAGAAGTTCACTGACAAGTGATAAAAGTTAGAAATTTGTATTGTTTGAATTTTAACAATCGAGTTGGTAAAAAGTAAATTATCTTGACACAAAATTGGAGAGGCCACATAATTAATAGTGTTCTTTATAAGACCTGAGAAAGTTTAGGAACCTAATTGCTTGTCTAATAAAAACAGCAATGGAAGGCTATTTTGTTTGTGCTTACAATAGTTATTTAAGAGTCTCAACAAATGTGCAGCGTTTAGCTCCTTTATATCATATAGCATCACCATTAATCAGTTTAAAATTTTCTATAGTTTTTTATGCAACAATGAAATAGATCTGGGCCTTTTTTAATCTTTTATTCTAAACATTTTAGTAGGAGGTAGTATTACTTTATTTTCAATCACACCAGAATTTTTTAACAACCGTTTTGAGATTCGAAGGAAATTAATGTATGTAAAACCTTTAATTGTTATAAGATGTAAATATACTGCTGCATTTTTAACCTTTATCTTCTCCAGTATTTCATATGGCTGACGATAGGCATTATTATAGTAACAGAATAACAATAACATCTGTAGCGATCATTATCATTACAACACAAACATCTAATAAAGAAAAACTGCTTATGACCATTCATAGTGAGTTCTGTTAGCGTAAAATGATTTTTAAAAAAGTATTTTCATTGGGGATACGATGAAATAATTAAACACCACAATAAATAAATTTATTTTATTAAAACAGTTTCAGTTTGTTTTTAACCATAAACTCCAGTGTTATGTCTAGCAATCTTCTTGATAGATTAGCATGTACTCGCAGAGCTACTCTGGTTTTATACACAAACAAAAAACAGTTTAAAGCTATACAGTAGCCTACAGAAATTTAACAGGCATCTTCTTGAAGACACAACTGTATAATACTGTTGTGATATGCAGACATCATCGTAATCTTCCAGCTTTCTTTTGCAACTGTTAACTTATACAAATATAATAGAATTCTATAATTTGTTTTCTATATTCCTCCTCCTTTACAATCTGTACCCCTTGCTAGGGGTGTGGTAACTACCTCTGATATTATTGTCCGCCATTGTTTTCTATCCTTTGCTGCATGGACCACCTCGTGGACCTGGCTACCAGTAATGTCTTTTATTATGTCAGTCCATCGTCGTGGAGAACAGCCTCCGGAGCGCTACCCGCTAACTTTTCTTTCTACCATCGCAAACGTTTTCTATATTATTATATGTCTTTACTGCAATTTAAAAATGCTTAACTGAATTGCAAATTCCAATTTTAAGTACATACACCTGTTCAGTTAGTTTCTTAAAAAACATTTGTATCTCATACTCACCGGATCTAATGTACTACTACTTTAGTAATGCTATTTTATAGAACTGACGATATAATAGTGTCATATTCTTACATATTAAGCATAACTTTTTTTTCTCAAATGTCGATTCATATGCCTGAGTAAACTATGTTTTTGTGTTGATTTAAATTGACAAATAGAACAAGCATAAGGTTTTTCTCCTGTGTGTGTTCTCATATGTGCAACTAAGTTACTTTTCTGTGCTGCTTTATACTCGCAAAGTGAACAAGAAAATGGTTTTTCTCCACAATGAGTCTTCATATGTTTAATTAAGCTACCTCGATGTCCTGCTTTAAATTCACACATAGAACAAGAATAGGGCTTTTCTCGTGTATGCTTCCTCATATGGTCGGCTAAATTACCTTTCAGTCCTGCTTTGTAGTTGCACATGGAACACGAATAAGGTTTATCTCCTGTGTGAGATCTCATATGTTCAACTAATGTACTTCTCTGTGCTGCTTTATAACCACAAATTAAACAATAATAAGGTTTTTCTCCAGTGTGCGTTCTCATGTGTTCAACTAAATTAATTTTTCTTGCCGCTTTATAATCACACATGGAACATGAATAAGGTTTTTCGCCAGTATGTATCTTCATATGTTTATCTAAGCTACCTTTGATTGCAGTTTTATATTCGCAAACAGAACAAGAATAAGGTTTTTCTCCTGTGTGTGTCCTCAAATGTTTGATCAAGCTGGCCT
>CALNHX010012216.1:0-26623 GCA_940337035.1 Agriotes lineatus
GTTAGAGGTTCAACGTCTCTCACGATTTTCAATAGTAATACAACAAGGGCGACACATACTTACCGATAATTTTGCACACGCCAAGTGTCGAGTTCTGGTTGCAATGAAAACTGTCCCGAGGGCAGTTTTCTAAGGGCAACCATCACGATGACTCTTGGCACGGGCAAAATTATATGTAAGTGTGTTGCCCGCGTTTATATTTTGGAGATTATTACGCAAAATCCGTATACGAATTATGCTTTAAAATTGATCTAACAATGCCAAAAAACTCAAATTGCTTATTTCTTGCATTACTATTTCTAATTATGACACCATCCACGGAGTGGATAATCATCCCTAGGGCGCTTATCGCTTGGTAAGCAGCCCACGGGCGCTTATCTGGTAATCAGTTCAAGATTGGTAATTTTCAAAAAATGTATGGTGTTCATTGGCTGATATCAGTCATGTGACAGTTGTGTCTAATAATCACACTTATTTTTAATGGCACCCTTGCTATGTATGTACTGCTGGTTCCACCTTCTCCACTGCCGGCTGATCCATCTTATTATATAATGTCGCATTGCTTTTTTATTTGTTCGCTTCCAATCTGCTTCCTTACGATATGGCCTGCTATATTTGCAAAGTTTTTATCTCTGCTTTTTGCCTTCTTTTTCATTTATTTGTTGTTAAGCCATACTGAGATCGTTTTCGCAGTTCTAATGGGATCTTCGAGTTTTACGTCTCTGCCGTGGCAGGCTGATATCTCAGAGCCCAAATGCCTAAATGATATTACTTGTTCGATATACCCTTGCTGATTATAGCTTTCTATTGGGTAGCTTCTTTTGAAATGATTATTGACATTATCTTTTTGACCCATATTTTTTACTGTATCGTTGAGCAGCTAAGTGGGATGTGTCAGGAGCCTCTACAACTTATCTTCGTCTTCCCACATTAAAAGCTCATCAGTACAAAGTACACATACGAGCAACATAATTGCAAAAAATAATGAAGTCATAGAGGATCGAAAAATACAACTTTTAATGAAACAGAAAGAAGTGGGGCTAAGAAAGAACAGAGTGGAAAAGCAGACTTGCGGAACCAGAAGAGAAGATAAAAGATAACCAAAAGAGGGACAGAAGCCTGAAAGCTGCAAACAAAGAAAAGGTATTCGAAAAACAATGTAGAACAAAAACTATACGACAACTGCTAAAATACAGGACAGATTTAGAAAGTATAAATAAATAGGACTCGCACGTTCAATAACAAAAAAGGAGTCTCGATTAATATAGTGACTATGGGAAATTGGAAAAGGCAACGAAACAACTAAGCAAAATAAGAAGTTGAACGCGTTTACAAGTATATATGGATAATGATTTAAGGCGGAAGGCAATGGTAATACAGTATGGGCTGTGGAAGATTGCACAAGAAAAAAATAAGAGAGGCCTTATAACAAGAAATGCATAAAAAGAAATTATGATCGCAGACGGGGAGTATATATGCAATGAAGTAAATGGCGGCTTGAAAAAAAAGTAGTCTGTACGAAGGTCAGAAAGAAAAGTAAAAAAAGTAAGTAAAATAAATATGGTAATCTATTGGACGACAAAAATTGCAAAGGACTATGGTTTAGGAAAACAACAACGACA
The DNA here is from genome assembly GCA_940337035.1 of Agriotes lineatus. Lineage (NCBI taxonomy): Eukaryota > Metazoa > Arthropoda > Insecta > Coleoptera > Elateridae > Agriotes > Agriotes lineatus. The sequence continues at coordinate 1,623 of CALNHX010012216.1, forward strand.
AGGAAAAATGGGGAAGGTAATCGATGACAGCATTTTTACAAGAGGTGTAAATAAAATGGAAAACAGAAAACACAAGAAAGCATTTTACTGGGAACATGGAATGTGAGAGGACGAAATAGGAAAGGAGCCCTTAAAATGAAATACTGGATTTGAAAAAGTATGCTTACTTCAATAGGAAGGAAAGAATATAGTGTTTGGAAGAAGTTTTTTAGTTAACAAACATGTAAAGGGAGCAGTACTAGGGTATAAACCCATAACGGAAAGTGTGTTATCTGTGGATGAAGAGAATGTATCAGAAGATAACTCTACTTAATGTAAATACACCAACGGAAGAGAAAACTATAGAAGACAAAGAAAGATTATATAACGAGGTTGAGGAAAAGTAAACCATACCTAGATATGATGTAAAGATACTACTAAGAGACATAAACGCAAACTTAGAAAGAAAAAAATATATGTACCCACAATAGGAACATACTGTAAACACACTGGAACTAATGAAAGCGAACAACTGCTAGTGGATTATACAAAAACAATGATTTGATAATCGTAAACACATACAAAGATAATATATACATAGATCTCTAGTGAATGGTCACAATAAAAGGGTTAGTTCTGGACGCTGCATGCAGACGGCGCTTCGATAGCTACAAATTTTGAAGTAAGAATCCCATTACGTAGCGCCAAACTAACTAACTGGCTGAAATGAGCGAAATGCCTATATCTACGTATGTCCTTTCTTAATTCATATTTACCTGCCACTTGCAGAACGGGTATTCTTTGTTTTCGGAAGAGATGGTTTTGTAGATAAACTGCTAATGGATACTTAACTGCATTTTAATGTTATGCAAATATTTATTGAATATTATTGAAATACCGTAGAAGGTTTATATTATGCTTGCCAAACAAGTGACAAAAGCATTTTCGTAACACGTGCTCTAATAAGATTTTTATATTTTTATACAGGGTGAAGCGATTAATATGCAGCGATCGATTATGTTGTGTATTAATTAATAATTATTATTCCATTTATAGAATTACATATTGATAGTTTAATGCTATTTCGTATTATACAATATTTGAATAAATAATGTATTGTAAACGAGTGTATGTAAATGAAAGAGTTCTTTTACATTTTTAAAATTACATTTATTTTGAAATATAAAATTATTATTCTATAAGTATAACAAATTAAGAGCCAAGTTGGACATTCATTACTTACGTAACTTAACTGATTTTTGACCCAGCAATTATACTTATCGTTAATTACAACCTATAACAAAGATATTTTGATATTATATGTCACACTTGTTTTACTGTGTGCAATTTAATGTAAATCAATTTTTATACAGATTTAAATTTTCCTTTAGACTGTTTGATAAAGGCGCACTACCTACTATACTTATGTTAAATTAGTATTTTAATTTCTTATTAATACGTTATTTATAGTATTTTCGACGTTATACTTGTTTGACTGTGTAAATTTAAAGCAACTGTATTTTTACGTAATTTTAAAATTTAATGACAATTTTTACAATCCCGAATTATTGTTGAATGAAGTGTTTTCATTTATAATATTTTATCTGCCTAAATACGTTACTTACATACAAACAGTTTTGAAAATTAAGTTTTTATTTTACTTGTCACTCTTTTTTATTGTGTATGTAGATTAAATCTGCTACTATTTTAGCTGACCAAACACGTTATTTACAGTTTCTATTAATTGTTTGTTACAGCTGTATTATTTAATAAAATTAAAAAGTTGAAAAAATATGACTATTGTAGGTCATGTTTTTTCGTTAGAAGATTTTGCAGCTAATTTTGTTGTTAATATCAATCTTTACTAATGGTTGTAAGTGAAATCATTAGTTGTGTCAAAGCAATGTTAGTTATTTTTCATTAAAAATCATTTTAAAAGTAACGTTTCTCTATTTAATATAGCTTCTTTAGACTTGATACAATTTGTTTATAACAATTTAAAAAAATTTTGGGACACCCACATTTAAAAGGCACAATAGTTTTGTATCTAGAAATACGAAACATTTTATAAGTTAGATTTGTGAAACAATAAATTCCTCTGTTTTTACCTTTTGTTTTGTTTTTTTTATATTTATATTTGTTCCAAGTCATAAAGTGGTTATAGTTTTATACTATTAATTTCAGTGTTAAAATAGTTTAAGAATAGTGTAAAATTGGATTTCACCATTTGTTATTTTAAGTAGTTTGTGGTTATCTAAAAAAGAAACATTATTTTTTATTAAAATTATTTAAGATACTTAATTAATAGATTATCTTACTTGGTTAGTTGTTTGAAATTATTTCCTTTTTTTAATTTCCTCTCTTTTTCCTCTTTCTTAGACCTGTTATAGATGTTTAATAGGTAAGGAAGGTTTGATTTATGTTATAAATTATTTCTGGTGTTATTAATTTGGTATTTCTGTAAAATTTAATAGTGTAGGTTAATAAAAAAGGAGATTGGTGTTTTTCATTATATAATTATTTAATTTTAATCATGGTTTTATCATTGTTAATTTAACCAAGTTTATTACCTTCTTTAAGTTAAAATGGTTGATTTCGAATTTTTATTTTGATTTTCAAATTGCTGTTATTTGTAAATTTTTCTTTAGTATTTTACTTTTTTCTCATTTGCGTTGGTGTTCTTCCACCGTGGTTTTGAGGTTTTTTTAAGTTGTTTTAATTTCTATATAAGTATTATAGATACAAGGGAGTCCTTTTTTTTGTATTATTTTCACTTGGTTTGTTTTTTTTTTAATAAGTTTCTTGTTTTTTTTATTGAACCATCTATTTCGGGATCACTGGAAGATGATAATACTATGATTAGTTGGAATGTTTTAATCTTTTGGTTCTTTTTTTAGAATAATTATGCTTAGTAATATACTGACCTTTTGGTTTTTTAATCGAGCAAAATCGCCACTAGGTTAATTTACTTTTTAGGAATTTGCTGTAGAACTTATCAGTTTTGTTTATGACATTTTTCAATTGAAAACTTTTGCATTGTGTTTATTGAGATTTTTCTTAAAGTGGTAATTGACTTTTTGTTTTAAGAATGTTGCTGTTCTTGTTTGTATTTGTTTATAGCTTGTTATTATTCTTTGAAAATGGGATGGGCAAAACGTTCTTAAAATAACAAATGGTTAAATCCAATTTTACACTATTCTTAAACCATTTGAAAACTGAAATTAATAGTATAAAACTATAACCACTTTATGACTTGGAACAAATATAAATATAAAAAAGAAAAAACAAACCAAAAAATAAAAAACAGAGGAATTTATCGTTTCACAAATCTAACTTATAAAATATTTCTTATTTCTAGATACAAAACTTTTGTGCCTTTTAAATGTGTGTGTCCCAAAAATTTTTTAAATTGTTATAAACAAATTGTATCAAGTCTGAAGAAGCTATATTAAATAGCGAAACGTTACTTTTAAAATGATTTTTAATGAAAAATAACTAACATTGCTTTGACACAACTAATGATTTCACTTACAACCATTAGTAAAGATTGATATTAACAACAAAATTAGCTGCAAAATCTTCTAACGAAAAAACATGACCTACAATAGTCATATTTTTTCAACTTTTTAAGTTATTTACAGTATTTTTCACATCACACTTGTTTTATTGTGTGCAATATCCTTGCAATGTATTATTTTATAAAAGTGTGCTATTAAACTTGAACTCTGTTTACAAATAACACGTTGAGAATAATCCCTTTCCTAGATTATTATCTTCGTTTATCTGTGCGGTTTGCAAATACGCTGGTCCAAACATGCAGCCAATACATCTGCTACGAACCAATGTTTGGTCAGCTACATTTCTAAAGTAAAGCAATGACTTACGCCATCTGTCACACGCGTACAAAAGTACTTTCACCGTAACTTCACGCCCATTGTGTTTAGAGATCTATGTATATATTATCTTTGACACATACTTTGAGAGGAAAAATATTCACAAACACACATGACACATATGAACCAGATAGATTACGTTCATATAGAAAAAGACGAAATAAGAAAAAAAATTAGTAATTATAAAGGCCCGAATATGGTGTCTGGTAATTATACGGTAGGAATAAGGATGTGTCCTTTCGTAACAATAAAGAAAAGTTAACGAATTAGTCAAAGAGGAAAGAAACAAATGAAAAAGTTAGAAATGGAGGAGGAAAGATAGGAAAATGAAGAAATGGTGCCCGAGAAAGTAAGTAATTACCTAACATCGGTGAATTATGGGAATCCATTAAGAATGTTCTAAAAGAAAGTTCCAAAAAAGTACATATAGTTTGACGAATATGAAGAAAGGATGGTAAGACCAAGAATGTTAAAAAAAATTAAAATAAGGTGAGATTAAGAATGATTACAGAATAAACACCTGAAGCAAACCACGAATATACGGAACAGAAGAAAAAGTGCAAAAATAAATTAGGGGATAAGAAGAGGGGCTATAATGAAGAATTAGTGAGCAAACTGGAGGATGAATCCAACAACAAGGAAGTGAAAGCGCTATACAGTTGCAGGTATAAGGAAAGAATGTAGATAATAGCAGACGAGATAGTGGAAATATGGAAGAAATACTTTGAGAAGCTGTAAAACGGAGATAGGACATAGGCAGTAAAGTATGAGGTAAAAGAAGAAGAAGAACAGATAAATTAATATGTGGATGCACCACCCGCCACCTAAGAGACTAAAGAAGTTATCAAAATTCTTAAACAGAATCATAGCACGGGAAGTGACGAAATGAACGCCGATATATTGAAATTTCTACAATACAAGAATACAAGAGCTAATACAACAAATCTGGTTAAAAGAAGAGATGCCCAAGAGTGGATAGAAGCAATATTATGTCCGATTCATAAAAACGAAGATAAAATGCAGTGTGAGAACTATAGGGGCATATCATTCCTTAACGTAGTCTACAAGATATTAGCAACAGCCATAAAATAGGAGCAAGTGACAAAAATTAATGATGTAATAGAAGAATATCAGTGGCTTCGGAGGGGAAGACGGGTGGTCTATTAAATATCGACGCTAAAAGAAGTCCAGACAAAAAGCTGTAAACATACAAAAGAAACCAGCGCACTGTATATAGACTTTAAGCAGGCGTACAATGAGGTAGTAAGGACTGATCTATTTAATGCACTATTGGATTTAGGGATCCGTAAAAAATTAGTATAGGTGACAAACATTACACTGAGGCAATCGGAAGGTAAAGTAAGAATCAAAGAGACCCAGTCAAGTTAATTTTAAATAAAAGGAGGAATACGATGAGGGAACCCTCTGTCTCCAGGTTTGTTCAACTACATTCTAGAGATACCCCTGAGAGAAGCAAACATTAATAGATCAAAATTACTATACCATGAAAAACTTCAAGTCTTGACATACGCAGACGATACTTATTACAATTTTAGCGAGAAGCAAAGAGGAGCTACAAGAAGTATTCAAGAGACTGGAAGAGTAAGTAAGAAAGATGGGCCTGGAAGTTAATGGAAGCAAAACAAAATGTGTGAGTAGGACGGATAATATTTTCAGAGAAGTACGCTAGCGTTAACGACCGATGAAGGAACAACGTAGATATGATTTTGAAGAACTATAGATATTCAAATATCTAATAACAGTTATACCAAGGGACACCAACAAGCAGTGAGGAAGTATGAAAAACGATAATGGCTCGAAATACATGTTTAAATGGGCTTAAGCGTCTTCCTAAGAGTAAAGCGATATCAAGATAGTTAAAAGTGCGGGTATACGAAGTTGTGATAAGACTGATAGTTATGTTTGCTAGAGAGGTTTGGACGCTAAAGAAACAATAAAGATATTAAAAGTGAGGGCGCGGAAAGTACTTTGAAGGATTTATGTTGTAAAGAAAATCTATAATATGTGGAAAAGGCGAACAAACCAGGAGCCCAATGAGCTGTATGAGGAACCAAGCATTATAGCAATAGTGAACGCCCAAAAGATTACGATGGATGGATCATGTAACGGGAATGGCGGAGGAAAGGTTGCCAAGGAAACTATTAATGTATAGCATCGGGGGTACGAAGCTTAGCGGAAGATCAAGAAAGAAGTGGAAGAAGACACAGGTCACACGAATATTGGTGACTAGAAAAAAAAAATGCGAAACCGATGATGTCAAAGATAAACCAGGAAAGGGTTGGAAAAAACTAAAACACGTAGAGAAGACCGCCAAATCGCTCCGATAGTCCGAAGAGATTGCGCATAGTCTTTTAGTGCCAAACAATTTTCATATTTTAATTCCTATTTATGTGGTAAGACGAACTCGCTACACAATAATGGAGAAGCCATTGAAGGAATAATGACGGGCAATTTTTATATTTAGAACGTTCTTCCTCCTGTTGCTTCCTCCTGTTGTACATCTGTTTCGGGGTGTAGTGAACGAAAATTGCGTTTACATGGAGGATAATGCAACGCCCCATCACACCTTCGCAGTTGAAGAATGCTTTCAAAAAGCGGATATCACAAGGTTGTGGGGCCAGAAAATTCGCCCGATATGGATTAGATTGAACATGCTTGGAAGATCCTTAAAGTTTGAATTAGATGGAAAAACAATCCACTCTTAACTTTGACAGATTTTAAAAATGCTTTGCAAGATGAATGGGATGCAGTTCGTCAAAATATTACAGTATAAAATCGATTTTTCGACATCTATTAACGAGAGGATGCCGATGGCACACGTCACATTCGGAAAATTGCACCGCTTGCCCTAAATCAGGCATTAACTGCTCAAAAATAGGCTAACCCTCGGCTGTAACGCTCAGTGAGAAGGGCGGGGCCCTTCTAACGTGACGAACTTTTAGGGACAAACGTTGACACAAATAGAATGTTACTCAAAAGATTGCACTGGGTTAAAGGGCGCCACGAGCTTTAATGTTACAATCCCCTCTCAGAAGCTTGAAGTCCAAGGAGTTTGTGAGAATAAGGGCTTCAACGCACTCGTGAATCGACCATTCACAGCGCTGGACTTAAATCTCGCTTCCAGAATCTGCTATACAAAGTTTACACAAATTCTGCCACTAGCGGCGATTCCGGGGTTAATGGGTTAGTTAATTACAGCTATATTTACAGTGACGCCAACGAGCGTTGCGCGTCTAAGAAGAAATTAAGCTGATTTCAGTGCGGACAAACGTTAAAGGAGCACGCCGCTGATTTAATTACAGCGTCCTAACACCTGTTACATAAGTTTTGGGAAAAACTATAGAAAGATATTATTTAAATTTAAGAAACCTTTATTAAGTAAACATAACATAACAATAACTAATGGATCTTAGACTTTAATACCTGGTTGCTATATTGCTGTTAGGGGTCGTCTATCTTCAATAAGTAGAAGTTTCTGTATTACGTGTCGCATCACCGTCTGGACGCTTTCTAAGTCCTCTTCCTTAATTTTTTGAAACATTTTTTGTCAGAAAATTTTGCTTTCTCTTTGTTTTTTACATTACTAGGGGTGTCTTCAATATTATCTGTATAAAAACCTGCATTTCCAAAAAGCTCTGCCTGGCTAAAATATTTCTCGTCGTCCATGACAATGATCCAGTTGTTGGCGAAATGATGAGGTCTCAAAGCACGGCAACAACCAGGGATTCTGGCCAACTCTGCGGCAGTATACTTGGGAAATTTTTTGCGTTTTCTATATTTTAGGCCTCTTCTTGCGATGTATCAAGATATTGTAGCATTCGAAACATGGAAACGACGGGAAAGCTTACGGGTAGACACTCCAATCGTGTTGTTTGAACACTCGGCTAGTCTATTGACCTGAACTTCAGTTAACTTACGTGGACAACCTGTTTTTGACAGGTTTATACATGGAATTCCCTTTTCGCATTCCCGAAATGTATGCTATATAGTACTTTTTGAAATATTTTGCTCCCGAAGAATGTTTAGTACATCTCGTTTCGGCAGCTGTCCAACCAGGTTGTAGACGGACTTTCGAATTTCTAATATATACGCCATTTTTCAAATGACAAAAAAAATTGTAAAATGTCAAAGAAATTGATAAAACCTCTAGCAACATGTTTCTCCATAATTGACTAGATGTAGTAGAGTTACTATGTAACAGAGCGCATTATAAGTTTTTCCCAAAACTTATGTAACAGGTGTTACTTACTGAAGTTAGGACAACGAGTACTTACAAGTTATTTCGCCCGAAGGGTACCCGCCGCTGGGTTAACTACAGCGTTCTACTTAATGCACTTATGACAACAAATACATACACGCACAATTCACACCGCGTTTACGTTGCACAGTTAAAAATTAGCACATTTATATCTACAAACAGTGAAATACCTGATAGCTTCTCCTGTGGCAGCAATCCTTCGCCTCTGTCATTCACAAGGGCAGCTGTGAAGTTGGATGACGGCGCCAATGGCCCGTCGGAGGAATTGAGTTGCTTCAAGCTTCCAGAAGGTCTGCACGACTCCGAAAAAGAAGGGGAAAGGTGCTTCGACGACGATTATTTACAGACCTGTATATCCCTGCATACAGCAAGTGGAAATTCGTGCAAAATTAGGCGAACGAACAAAAAACTGTTCCTACAGCCGATCCTCCATTAATTCATCCGTCAGGGACGATTAGTAGCCGGCATAGCCAGACTAACCAAAGAGAGGGTCAGCAGAACTGTATCGAGGTCGTAATCAAAGCACCAGAGGGTATCACCTGGGGGAACACAAACACACGTTATAAACTGTACGGTAGTCGGGAACGGAATACTTTAAACGACCGGATTCAAATAGCCGAAGAAAGTTATGTTTTAATCATGCACACGCACACAAGAAGCAACCGTTAGCCGCCTCACGGCCTTAGCCGTAGGAGCGGCGTATACACCACACACCAAAACGTCTGTTTTCTTACAAAACTCCTAGACCACTCTCTCAAGAAACCCAAGCCACGTGACGAAATTAAGGGTGGGAGAAAAGGCATTTTGCGCCAAAACTGGCCATCGCTCGATGTGTCGAAGCCTGCTTGCTGGCAGAAGAGTCGGGGTAAATTTGATAGCTCTCGCCCGTTCCCACTCGCACAGCTTACTCTTTCTATTGACGTATTTTGCGTGGTCTTTGGAGTTGAGCGAAAGACACGTGCTGTGGACTGCCGCCGAAGAATGCTGGTGAAGCGCATATGCAATGAAAACGTACGTTTGTAACCGCGCGTCTGCATTTTGCAGATGGTGCGGGATTTTAAAGGCAGCAAGGGAAAAATGTAACCAAATATTAGCACCGGGAAATTGTCCTTGCAAAAGTATGGAAAACCGCAAAAGGGCATGTTTTGTGCCAGAGGAGGACACAGATTATTAATAAACTTAAATTTTAGTTCACTATCATTTATTTATGATGCTGAATATAGCATTTAACCTCTTGAATAAAATGTTCAAAAACGGTAACGTCTTTAAGATAATATACCATATCTGCTGAATCTTTAGAAATTTATTGTCACTCATTCTGATTCCGTTTGATAATATTGTAAAGTTTCATTGAGTGAAAATATAGGAATATACAATAATTTTGATCATTTGTGTATTATCTTTATTTCCCGCTGTCCACTTTATATCCGTGACATGCATTTGTAATTAGCTGTTAGCTGATAATTTCATATGGTATTTATTAAACGTGTTTTAAAAATGTATTAAAAATGTCCAAAGTGGTAGGAAGTCAGACTAAACATCTCATAATAGACCACTGTCTAAAGTGACATCATTCACTGAATATCTTCTTTTCCTTCGGTTAATTTGCACAACAAATCCAAAACATGGCGCGAAGGACATTTAAAAAGACTGCTGCATACCTACTTCTATTTCAAAATATTTAACAGTACACTATCGATGAGAGAAATAAATAGCTCAAGTAACATTTGTAATTGCAAGAATGCGTAAGTGTAACCAAACCGCAGGTAACCGCTGATTAGGCACCATTACAAATCTGCACATGTAAAGGTCTCCGAAGGCAATCAGTGCTGGGATAATTAGTGAGATGACATTTTGTCTAGGTAATTAGCTTGTTCCTGAATAAATTCTTGATTAGATTTCTGGTTGCCATGTCAGATCCCGTATACGGGTATATTAATTTAACTAACCGTGTATAATTACACGTGACTTTATGATACATGAAATGCCGTAAACCCGCTATACGCCGCCAGGAAAGCTGCACTTTATTACATCCGACATCCGCAAATCCCATTCTTGTATTGTCCATTACGAAACAATTGCGCTGCCGTCAATAACACGGAACAGGGCAGGTCGTTTCTCATATCTTAATAAACTATTTCCATCGAATTTTGACGTTAAACTTAAAGCCTCGCTGCACAGGAGAGCATGTGCCAGTGACAAGCCGGTTATTACGGTTCTGATTTAAACACAGGACTGGCAGTCAAGTTACCGGTTCAGGGTAAATGATAAATTCCGCTACTTCCGAATCGTCCCTTATTTCCCGATACTGAAGGAACTTGTTAGCTTGCTATTTTGCACCAGATACAAACCCACGGCCAAGCCAACTGATGGGATACGCACCTTTGTTCCTGCCTGACTTATAGCGTGTTGTTTCTGTGGAAATGAGCTGTTTAGAAATTGGCTCTATCTATACAATCTATCGTGACATCCGTACGTGCAGTTTGAAGATATTCCCGACTTTCCGCATCTGTAGTGGATCTGCTTCTCTAACCACATTTTCAGGCCTCAGGATGTTAGATCACGAAGAAACTGCCTGTCAGACTTTGTTGTATATTAATTTGTTTGTTTCATTAGCTAGCTGCATTTGTTTCTTATAGAAATATGGTTACTGTTAATAAGACTACAATTAATCCTAGAATGCACAATTTTCGGGATCGTAAATAACAATACTTACCTCACGAGGGGTTCGAGTTTGCAAAATTGTAACAATCGAATTCACTTACACTCCGTAATACGAAGGTATTGCATGCTTTTTTCAGTAAAAAATAGCTGCCTGACTGCAGCAGCCACAGAAAAATTAAGGCGGGGGGCAACAGTAACTATAGAAAAAGTCATATGAATCTTTCAGAATGTAGGGAAGGGCTTCGTGTAGCTATTTCTTGTTTGCTTTAGTGATAATTCTGTATGGTGTTGAACTTGTAACTAAATAAGGTGCCTCGATTTTCAGTAACAATATCACAAAGTTTCCTTAGTGTATTTTAAAATAGTTAACCGATTCAAAAAGAAAGGAACGTGGTTGAACATGGAACAGGAAGGCGGGTGGTATTCCATTAGATGACTTCTTATTAGAATTAGTTTTGTGACGTCCTTGAATATTTGGTTTTTGTACGAGATTATGAAGTCGATCGAATTTCGGTTTTTGCCATCAGGACTCTCCCATATCCAACGTCTATGAATGTTTTGTTGAAAAAGCTATTCATTTGGAAGATATTTGTTTGTAGCAGGAAGCTTAGCAAAGTGTCGCCCCTATTTCCAGTGCTCTTCTATTCTTCTGTTTTCAGACCCACCTTGGTGTTGAAATTGGATTGTGAACTGGGTTGTGGCATCGTGTAAAGCTTTTGCAATATTTTCGTAAAAGATATCCACCTCCTCATCTGTATGCTTTGTAGTAGGCCCATACACCTGCATTATGCCAAATATGAGTAGCCTACGTCAGGGTGTTGTTAATAATGAATTTAAATGTGTTTTCTTCAACCGTCTTAAAAGTCATTACTTTCAATGCCAAAATCTCTCGTTGAAGTTGATGTTTCTCTTACAGATAAAAAAGTATATGCCACCAGGTCACACTGTTAGTTCCTGGGATTAGAAGTACTCTTACTCTTTATGTACTAAAAATAGGTTCTACTTTGTCAGCTATGGATGCAGTTGTCCTGGCGTTTTTTAAATGCCAAAAGTCAAATACAGTCGTTTATTTAAAATTTTTAATATTGTTACTGTTCTTGGCTGCAGTAAAAATAGTATGTGCTACTCGGATTAAAAGTAGTTGTGTTTGACTCGCAAGTATTGCTTTCGCTTGGCTACGCGGTGCTGCACCTTGCAAATTCAGACATAATTGCTTCGCAACAAAGTGCCACTTTTAATTATATATTATTGTCTTCATCATTTTTAAGGTGATGTACACCATCAGTAGTGCAATTTTGTACTCAGGTATGTTTGGCTTGATCTGCTTATTTTTACTCGAGAATTCACTTGTATCATTTATGTCACTTCATTTGAATACATCCTGTATATCTGTCGTGCAAGGTCATTTTAACTAGTTCAGTCAGATTTTTAGGATTTGTTAACGTCTTCATATTCTTGACCAATTGGCTTTTTTTCGATCTGTCGAATACAGTTTTCAAATCAATAAAAACATATAAGTAGCTATATTGTACTTCCAGCTTGTTTCAATTACTTGCTTCATGGTATGCACTGCGTCAGTTCTTCCCTTTTTTTGGCGGAAGCCAAATTGGTATCCGTCGATTTCCTTGTTTGCAAACATTAGTAGTCAGTTTTGGATTATTGTTGATGTATGTCATATTTAGGCATTCCTTCAAAAATTACTGCACTACTCTGGGTCTCACTCCTTGTGTACTAGTACTATAATTCTTCCTTTCCATTCTTTCAATAATAGATTATTATTGTGTAACTTTTCTCCCCATATTTGATTAATTCACCAACTATTTCGTCACTTCTCGTACCCCTCCTATATTTACATTTAACTACTATATTTTCTACTTCCCCTTGGATTCGCTCTTTATTCTGTCTTTTTTCTCTTCTGCAGAAAGCAGTAGCTTTCCAGGAGCTCTTCCTGTATTTTCTCGTCTTCGCCCTTAAGTAGTTTGTTAAAATAATGCTGCAATATGTCTTTCATATTAATGTTCTAGTAATGCCGCATTCCTTTGTCGTGATTTAACCTTCTTGCTACTATATTATAATTATGTTTCATCCCCTTTATTTCTAAAATAAAGAGAACGAAGACGTCAATCAATATGTCACAGATCATAACCGTAGTAAAGGCGAACCAATAACTGGAAATAAACGAAAGGATACGACTTACCTGGGCCGCCTATAACAATGTAAAGGACGTACTAGCTATGAATATTCCAATTACACTGAAAGCCGAAATATATAACCAATGCATCCTGCCAGTGACAGCCTACGCCGCACAGACCTGGACTTTGACTAAATCTATACTGAACAAATTGAGAGTTAACCAACGAGCAACTGAGAGAAGGATACTCGGCATATCGTTGAGAGATTACAAAACGAATGTATGGATAAGAGAGAAGACAAAGGTGATAGATATCGCGACATTAAAATGGAACTGGCTGGTCACGTGGCAAGAGGACAAGACAAATGGAGTGGCAAGATAATACGATGGAGACCGTGGAACAACAACCGAAGCGTAGGAAGACCACAAATGCGATGGAGCGATGACCTCAAGAGAGCAGGAGGATTAAATTGGTACCAGGTAGCACAAAATAGAGCTACTTGGAGAAGCTTTAGGGAGGCCTATACCCAAAGGGTAGAAAACTGCTGAGAAAGAAAAAGAACATTTGTAAAAAAAAATTTTTTCTTGTAGTTGCTCCATTTTCCTTCTCAATGACTCGTTCACCTATTTTTGCATACATTTGTCACGACACTTCTGTTTCTCTGCCAATCCCCATTTTCCCCGGTTCAAAACCACTTAAATCTCTCTCTTCTTCTAGAATTGACAGTGTCCCCACATTATTTACGATGCCATTCCTTAAAAACGGTTTTTCTTTTGTATCCTATAATCATCTCAGATACCCTAATAATGTTTTCTTTTATGTTATTCCATTTAGTATTATTTTCTTCTGAAGGACTTGGGTGGAGTGTGCTATTTAGATCTTCTTCGTTTGTATTTCCTATGTTTTCCTTTTGTAACTTTTCAATCACGATGTAGTGGATTGTATTGAGGCTAGTTGCTCTAAATGATCTCACAACATATATAAACTTCGATTTCGTCTTAGATACCAAGAAGTGGTCTATTTGATTTTCCTGGTTAGTACCTGGTATCAGCCAAGTAATTTTGTGTTTACATTTTGTACCACTTGTAATAATAATAGTCTTTATTTAGTTAGATACTTTTTTAAGATTTACAATTGTTTATATATTTGCTAACGAATAATTTTTCTTAACATAATCGAGTAGGTTTTTTTAAATGCACACATAGTTTTCTTTCCCTTAACTTTAATTGGCAGGTATTATAAATTTAGAAATCATTATAAAACAATTTAGGGAACTACCTTTATAATTACATTTTTACATAATTGGAATATCAACGTTTTGGGTCATATCCTATTATGGTAACAGGTGATTGGCTGCTATAAAAGCTAACAACAAATCATTTAAATAAATACGTTGCTTCAAACTTAATCCTTAAACTACGACGTGGGTCTTCTTAGGGCCCTAGAGATAGTTTTTACGTTTCAGTTATTTAATAATTGTTTCCGAATTTACACTTTTGTTCACACAACCGTGACCTCACTGAGCAATTTTAATTTTTGTTTTTCTAGAAAAGTGGAAATACGAATCCCTTGGCGGGCACCAATTTGCTAAAGGCCTGTATATACAAGATACAATTGTTGTTCTTGTTTACGAGTATAATGGAAAAGTCAGCATGATACCTTCACATCTTCTGATTCAGTAATTTATTATTACTCTGGAGTATTAATTACAAACCACATTATTATGTGATAATGAACCATTACCTCAATTTTGTAAATGTTTAGGCAACCTAATATGGGAGCTTACAAACAAGCAGTAGTTCACAGGTCAACTAGCATAACAAAAGCTTGACGCACAACAGCTACTATTATTCACAGAAGCATCGTGATGTTTGCCGTTTCCAGAATAAAATATCCATTTTATATATATCAGGCACTCAAATATTGGCTTCCGTAATGATTTGAACCATTTAAAGCAAAATTCGGCTGATGATCTAATTGGCGCAATTTTATGCTGACTTTTCCAATATACTCATAAACAGGAACAACAATGCCTAGAAAACATTCTGCTCGTAGAAATTTCTTTGTCTATAGCTTCATAAGTAAACATATTATGTTTAAAAGTTGCTGCACGCTTAGAAAGTGAACGTCGATGATTTAAGGCTGTGTTATTAACATCGAATCAACCTTCCCTGGCTGCATACAGAATACCTGATAATTCTTCAGGTTATTGTCAGAAAACAAAACAATTTACCAGTGAGGTACAGTAAATGCTCGAAACGAAATTAACCTAAACATGCTTCAAATTGCAGTTGCTTTGTGTAAAATTACTAAAAAAGATCTTGTTTTGTTAGAAGATGAAAACTCGGGAAGTACTTTATAAAATCTTTTCCATCCGCCTCTTCCGTCAGCTTTCCTTTAAGGTTGAAGTTCATAACAGCTTTAAAAAATACTAATGATGTGCGTTTTACATGATACACAGAATGATGAAAACATTTTTGTTTTGTGAAATACAATGAAAACAATAAAAATTGCTTGTGTAACGCATGTCCAAGTTTACTTCTTTTGAAAATTTCAAGCATTTTTATTTCGCCAATAACATTTGTTTTTTTAGAATTCACCTTCGTTGAGTGTCCCGAAAATTATACTTTTGGAATTCCAGAACTGTTACTATTTGTGAAAATTTCAAACAGAATAAAGGTCATGATAATGAAATCCCAAGCAATTTTTGCACTTTTTCACTGGTTTTTGCAACTTCAGTGAGTTGTGACTCAACGTATCAAACCATTTCATCAAATAATGATATACAGGCCGTATATGGAAATACGTTAAGCTGTTGTTAGAATAACAATGTATAAATAAATACATTTTCCGCCAATCGTACTAGAACTGACACATTATTGACAAAATTGTGTTGAGCAAAGTCAAACATTCCATTACATCAGCTGTTGCTAGGTAATTTACAATAAAACTGTACAGGAATAATATTCCCGGCCTAGGCAGGGAATCTTCGAGTACTATTTCCTAATTTTTTTAAGTAGGTACTCGTATCGATCGGCGGAAAAATAGTATGTGTATCTTGGACAAAAAGCAACATTTCCAGAATCCTGTGTTGTTGGGTTCGACATTCGCCTCGCTCAACAATATTCACAGTCGTCTGGGAATGTTACGCTTTTCGTCCTAGATACACAATGTACTAAATTCTGTAAATTTTTCGTTTGCATGAAAACTACTTTTATTTCTCTTGTTTCATAAAGTAATTTATCTTTTTTAAATACCTACTTGCAAAGATGTATTTTATCCATGAAAATTTCCATGGTAATGTAACCCTTTAATGCTCATGATGGACACATTGTTAACTTATTCACTAGGGAATAAAACAGTCCATAATCTGTAGCAACTAACAAAATACATACACGTTTCTGTGATTACTAGTACACAACCAGGTAATATGGTTAACGATTTAAAATTATTTATTCAATTGTAAAACTTATTTATACAAACAATTGAACGTAGGTATTGGAAAATAATTAGATGCCACATGTGAATAAAGAGATTTCATCCATTCAGAGAAATGAGCTCATTCGGCTTTTACTCGTGATCTCTCTTTTCACCTTATAGATAAAATGCCTCTTTATTCACTTGTAACGTTCATTACCATTTTCGGGTACAAGCTAAATTAGCAAAATGAAACCACGTGTATTCTAAGGTTTTAGCATGTTAAATTTCTAAAATGATTACTGACATTAGCTATTATTATTCGGTATGAAAAGCTTAAGTTGCAATTGTAAGGGTATTAAAAATTTTTTAACTACCTCAGTATAATTCTCTGACTACTAATTTTCGAAAACATACATCCTCCGTACATTACAAGTAAACATAATTATTTTAAGACTCGATATTACAAATTATTCTGCCATATCCTGGAAATTGGCTTGATCTAATACAATAACGTATCGCTACAGAAATTAAAGTTTTAGTTCAGAGTTGGTCCAAACTCACGATATTCACAAAACATTTAGCACATTTTTTTAGCAGCACACAATGAAGATTGTATTCAGATATTTATATATATTTTCGTAATAAAGCAAAAAGAACCAATAATGATTCATAAGAGATATTGACCATTTACCTATAACCTTAAAGCATCAATTTTTCCGATTTAGTTTTTGGAGACCAACCTTTATGAATATTGTTCAAAATTCCAGTTGTATGAATTAAATTTAACAGTAAATTTAAAAAAAAATCTGTAAAAAGCTTTACCCAGAACTTCCCTCGTCGACATTGTGACAATAAATAATTTTAAAAATCAAATAAAGTAGTAAAAATATCTTCACGTTTCAAATAAAAAAAGTGTTATCGGTTTTTGGAATTCGAACGGCAGGCGGACCGCGTGTGCAGCCGCAACGTTTTGTGAGATATCGTAAGGGACAATTTCTACCTGTGCCACGAAGCACCGACCCCTCGAAAACCTGCGTCGCAGCTATGTTTAGTAAAGCGTTAATTTGTGCCTCATTTATGTATCGCAAAACATTTATTATGTATCTATTGGCTCCCATTTTTGGTAAGAATAAAGCCTGAACTATGTATAAATTATTACTTGTATCTATTACTAAGTTAAATGGAAAATACACGAAATTTTATTTTTTTAAGGTGCTCACCCTGTATATATTTGTCTGAAATTGTCCCGGTTTCAGTCCAGGTATATATATATAATGTGTATGCAAAATGTCGTCTTCCTCCGACAAATATTTTTTGAGTTATACCGCCAACAGACAGACAGGTTTCGTCCAACATTTTTTTACTTCTAGTCCTTCCCCATTTAGTAGTTCACAAAAGTACTAGCCATATGTATCCACTTTTTGTCTTTATGCGTTATTATATCACCGTATCAGTTTCGATGTGCTTCAGCTTTGATTCGGTTTTATTTCTGAATTGTTATTACACAATTATACAATATTATTGGGGCACTCAGGTCTTGCCAAATTCCTCCCATTATTTTTATTTGCCTTCTTTGACTATCGTCTTCATCGTCTACCTTTGCACCTTTTAACTCGCATATCTCTTAATATATAATTGTATAATAAGGAACCTATTTTGTTTTTTGACTGGGTTGATATACAGGGTGTAGAAATGCTTTACGCACCATAGCGATTTCAATGGTAATTTTTTCATATGAAAATATTTGCTTCCCTGATTATTTTAGAGCAAACTTGTATGGAAGTTTTTTGTAGAGAAACAAATTCTGTATCCATTCATGCCAGAATTTGTCATTTTACATGTCGGAAAACCGAAAATTTAAAGAAATCAAATTACCATTTTTAGACAAATCAGTGGTGCCTTGAAATTATTGAACCATCTCAAAGCATCAACAAATTAGTTTGCTGTTTATTTGTTTGCATCTGTCAAATGTAGCGGCAGTCATGGCACTTATTGCACCTGATCTGCTTTCAGCATACTACCACTTCACAATTTGCACTGATTTTTGAAAAAGCGATAATTCTACTTTATTTCATTATTAGGTTATCTGACGTAAAATGACAAAAATAATGGCATAAATGGATGCAAATTTGTTTGCTCTACAAAAAACCTATTTACAAGTTTGCTCTAAAATAATTAGGAAAGCAAATATTGTCATATAAAGAAATTACCATTGAAAATCCTATGGTGCGTAAAACATTTCTACACCCTGTATATTCTACTCTTGTTAAAAGCAAACGATTTTTAAAAATGAAGTTACATCTCGATGTTTACGCGCAATACAAAAAATGGTGTGAAGCCAAATTCAGATAACTAAAATTTTCTGAGCCTATAGCACTACAGAAACGCTTTGTATCCACATTATAAAAAATAATTGACAAAATTTGAGAAATCTTAACCCTGTTTTGTAGTTTAACGATAAGGGACGGATAAGCTTTCGCTACAAAGTTTAGAATACGCATGCAAATAAAGCATAAAATAGCCCATCTGCATCATCCGTTAAAGGTTCCTAAGAAAGTTTAATTGGCAGTAACCCAGTTTACGGCTGTTGTTAATCTTTAACGTCGAAGTAGCGACACATTTGATCGTAAGTGTCTTTTTATGTGAAAATGAAATCCATTTGTGAGCCGAGTATTACTATCAAGGTTCGTGATAGGGAACAAGCCAGGCTTCCGTAATAAAATAAAATGAGAATGGAGACGTCGTACAACTGCAAGAGATTATTGGTTAGATTAACGAGATTGCATGGGAAGACAGAGAAATTACAGTTGGATTGAAATTACACTCTGAGGTTTTTAGTTCACCGACGAAAATAAAAATTTATTTTACTGGCAGAAGCTGCAGTTCAAAAAGCAATGATTCAGAAGCTGATATGTGAATACAGAAAAATTCCTTATGGAATATTTTTTAAGATGTGAATAATTGCAATATATATAAATGTTGTGATTTTCTAAACGGGTAGTTTTATTGGGGAAACAATAGCCTTTGGCGACCATGACAGGACTACTTGCAAGAAGGAAAAATTCGTGCCGCTGATGAATATTTGTAGACTCGATACAGTTAAGGTGTGCCAAGAATTTGCAGTCAAACTCTTATCTCGTCTAGCGCGGGAATTTTTGTTAGACGTGTGTATTTTGAAGATTGTCGTCATTTGTATGACCAGCCATATGGAGCCGAAAAATAAACACCGAAAAATTTAAGATAAATGGCAATTAGTTGAAGGTTGAATTGGATTCAAAAGGCGAAGTGCAGAGTTTTTTACAATCACCTTTGATTTTGTTGTATTTCCTAAATATTTTTTAAATTATGTTACTACTATGCACAACCTTAGTATTACTATTAGAAGTGTTTTGCCGTTTTAGGTTGTAGTGCTAGTTACAGTTGATATTGAAGAATATTTCAGTCACAGAACCATTGTCTATGCAATACCTATACTACACCAATTCACATAAACGGCGATTAAGTTAATGAACCCTACACGTCTATATTTTCTGAACTTAAAAGTACGTTTCATGGAATTGGTTAAATTGACATAATTGAACTACCTACAGAAGAAGAGGCAAAGTATCATCGATGTATTACATGCTATTAATATTGACAAAACACTAAAATAATACTGAACAAAGGTTTACCGACATTTATATTAATAGCATTTGGAATAAACCAGGTTATTTCTTCTAATTCAATCTAGCAAGTTATAGAATAATAGTAAAACTGAGGCAACTATAGTATAAAATGGGAACAAACTACATCAAGATTATATGTTGTAGATACGGTGGAGGTACTCTAGGTACTCTTGGAGTCATTTTAAAAAATCCAATGTTAACAAGTGAAATGCGGCATTTGATCGCCCGTCGCTCAGTTACATTGATTTTGAATAAGATGTTGCGAACGGCTTGATATTTAAAAAAATCAGTTTAAAACTGTGTGCAGCAAACGATTTACTGCAGGCAGTACGCTGCCTCTGTATAATAAGCCCAATACACTTCTGGAGCGATAGCACGCAGCTGCCTGTTAAACCTGACGTGCCACTGACTTCTTCTTTGTTAAATCTGCATGGGTTGAAAAACCGCGCAACCCGCCTACAGCGTGCGTTTCTTGCTGCACTCACAAAAACCAGAGTAGCACTGGTTTTACAAATATTTCTTTACACTGTACAGCATGTGTACGTCAAATAAATAAGAAACTACATATAAAAATTCAAGTTGGTTTGGACTTTAACTGTGAAAAAAGCCATTACCAGCGAAGTATGTAGAAGTCTCGTTTCACAAGACACCTTCCTAGTTAAAGTAAAAGCAAAGAAATGTTTCGAGCGTAATCCTCCACTTTGCCCCAAAGAGCTTTGAATAGCTGCAATTAAATGTTGGATATAGACTCAGAAATAATCGTCCTTTTTAATGTTTAATGGTAATCCATCTATTATTTACCTAGCGAACTAAACGAAACATAAAGAACAGAACTCACGAGAGTTCAACTTTATAAATTTAAAAATACTTGCCATATGTAAGTAACACGGAAATCACCATATTCGAAATGAAGTTGGAAATCTATTTAGCTGTTTAGCTCAGAATTGTTGTCACACAAATAACACCAGATTCGTTATATTAAAGGTGAACCCAGAATTCGAACAAATACCATATGATTGAATAGTTTTATACTTTGTAGGCCTGTAAAATTAACACTAATTAAATTTTAAGGAATAAAAACAATTTCATAGCCCTATAGAGATTAAAAATATTCGATCTTAATGTACTTAGTTCAGATCCAAATTACTATTATGTAAATTATTACAAAGGATTCAATAAACCAATGCCATACGGGGATTATCCAAACACAGCAGGATTTGAATCAAAGTGTTACATTAATAACACCAGGTTAATTGCATTCAAAACAAACAAAAAAACCAGGCATAGTACATAAAGTCCTAATTGAATTATAGAGTATTCAAGAAAACCTACTTAATAAAATGATTCGCCGATTTCATTATGCGCCGAGGCCTCATCGGATGTACATAAGGTCCTAATTATTGTATTCAAAAGCAGTATTTGTCAGATAGTGCATATATCAGCTAGAATGCCGTCTAATGTTCTCGATAAATAAAGATACCGCATGAATTTGCATCTGAGATTGTATGTGGCCATAAGGCGGACTTATTTCCAAAATTCCATGATATTCTAATTCAAACAGATAGGTGCAGTAATTCACCAAACCATTATACCCAATCTAAACCTGTTTACTGATAATTTCCAAGATAGGGCAGTTAGTAATTAAACATTAATCACACAGAGCCCAAATAATGCGTATTACAGCATCGGAAGTAAAATGGACGCGTTCACAATTTCCAAAAATGTGGGCTGGAAATATCTCTACTTTCCAAAACAGAGCAAAAGTACTAGCTCTGAATCAAAATTTACCTATAGCTATTTAAGTGACGCACACATTCTAAAGGCGAAAATGCGAAACACATTTTCATACTGTTACAATGTATCTAGGTTAATTTAACTAAGTTAATAAACTTGCTTCCACCTTCCTTATACCAAATGAACTAAGCTGAAGGATAGTTAATAAGAAATACAAATTAGATCATATAAGTGAACTGGTACTTTTTGAGTAGCTATAATAGATTTCTCTCAGTTTGATATTGACGAAATATTATGTGAAATAAATACACACGGGATATACATAATATATTGCAATAATTCATATTATTGGATTTTAGCTATGTATATAAATTAAAGCTTCTTCCTTCTTTCTCCAAAGGAGTTCTCTTATAATCGCCGTTTGCAATTTTCGTTGTTGTGCACAGCAATTTTTTGATTTACTGTTTATTGTTAAGTTGAGAAGACCGTAAATTGTGTAACTTCCCTAGTTAACAAGAAGATTGGGCTACTATGGTGGTACCCCACATCTACTAAATTAAAAACAAACTAGTGAAATAAGTTTACAGTAAGGCAGCAGTTGCACTGAGCCACCACCATCCACAACCATCAACCGCCATGAACTAAGAAAATGTGATGCGGTCCCACGGCAACCACAATGACCACTACCAACCACTATACATTTAAATTTCGAGCTTTGTTGACACTAGCAGTGCGCCCATTTACCAAGATTGTTACAAGCTGGAACCGCTAGTAAAACGCTATAAGATAGAAGTGAGGTTATGTACGCGGTTGTGACATTTTGTGAAAATATATGTATCTTCAGCTAGCTCTAACTCAAAGAGCAAGAAAGTGTTAACGAATTTGGAATCATAGATAATGTAACTACAGAACAATATACACTAACGGTTACCGCGCGCTTGCGCATAGCTAACCAGCGGCGTCCACCAAATGTATTAATTATGATCTTCTTTTTCAGATATTGGATAGCAGCAGTTCCGTTAAATTGAAGGTAAGCGAATTAGAGCATCTTCCAACTGAAAAAGCATTGGATTTAGTTACCGCTTCATCAAAATTCTGTCTATAATTACTCCTTTACCATACATTTAATAATTCAGACCAGAGAAACTCGTCGCGTTCAATTTCTAGAGCCCCATCGCTTATTATCCCGTTAATTTTTTATTACATAATCTCCATATACCCAACAAAAGCTATCGCTTAAAATGAACGAAACTTTCCGACTCCACTTTACGGATAACTATATTTAACCTACAGTATAATTAGGTTGATTCCATGAATACAAACTGTTGTGTTAGTTTGATATTGGTTCGCTAATTGGCACGTTTAAAATATGATCCCTTGCCTTTGTTCCATATAACTTCTAAAACTGAACGGCTCAGTTTCAGCTATTACCTGGATATTAACACCTTGTGAAGGAAACGCGAAAAGCAACCGTTCTGGAAAGCTCAAGCCCGCCTCTTATTTTTCTCGAGCACACCCTAGCAATTTTCAGATACTGAGTGAAACCTTTGGTTTATAAATAGGGTAGGCTTCTTTCGCCATGAAAGCGCTCAAAAATTTACTAAGCATAAAAGAACGGTATCAAAGTTTACAGTACATTAAACAAGCTTTCATCGTGTCATTAGATTTTCAAATTTGTCTGCCGTTCGCTGGAAATCTTTATTATCTTTAATTTTTAAATAAATCACTCTGTATACATTACATAAAACTGGGTTTTATTATGATGCTACTGAATAATGAAGGTCTGCATGAAATAACAGTAGTTTAGAATTCCCTTAGTAATATTTGCGAGCTAAATATTGCGCTCACTCTGCTAAGTACATATTTATTATTATATGAATCGTTTTAATGGTTACGAAATACATTCATTTCCAGCTTCAAAGGCTATTAGTATAAGACGCATTAAGCAAAAAAATATAAATTTTGTTATATACGTTAGAACAGAAATACAATATACGGCTAAACTTATCATACGTTGAGACGGAAATCTTGTGCTACATAAGATACAAACAAAGAGAAGCTCCTAGAAAGAACGAGAGAATTTTACCAAAATCTGTATGTCTTAATAAAGAATGACGACAGCTCAATAAATGAACGCCAAATAATAAAAAACAATATAAACAAAGAGAATATGACACCAATAGAATGTAGTAGAACTAAAATATGCACAAACAAATAAAAAAAGCGAGAGTTTCAGAAAAGTATGCAATTATCGTAAAAATGCTAAAAGGAGGATGCAACCAATTATATAAAGAACTAAGAAAACTTTTGGGAGGATGTATTGAGGGGGAGAGATCCCACGCGAATGAAAATACGCCAGTATGATACAAACACCTACGAAAAGGAGATAATGAAGATTCACAGAACTACCGCCCTATAAGTTTCGGTCACAGGTCTATGAACTATTTTTTCGAATTGTTTCAATTATTTAACCATAGTCTATTTGGTAATCTTTAGGAAATAAAATGCAAAACATATCTACATAAAATCTCCATATTTCGACCCATATTTGCGCAAACGTCGCATTCTGATTAATATTACTGGGTCAAATTGCAACTACTTGTTTGAAAGTTTGTAAGAAGCTGGGGTTAGGGACCAGGACAACGTAAGGTAACAAGGTGATTAAGTAAAAAGTCAAAAAGAAGAAACAAAATTGGATCAAGAACAGTTAGTGGAAAAGATGTTAGAAATAAAGAAATATATACAAGATTCTTTTAAATCATCGAGAACAGATTACATGCAAAGACATAAAAGAGTATGCAACAAATAAATCAAAATAAGCAAGAATTAAAAGAAGAATTGATAGAAGAGCTTGCAATACATGCGGAACATAATCATCAACAGCTACAAAAACATAGAGGAAGCTCACTATGGAGTGTAAAGGAAGAATTTGACGAAATTATAGTGACAAATAAACAAGGTCTACTATTCGAAGTAAGTAAAGTAAATAAAAAGTTAACTAATTGTAAGAAAAAGACGAAGGATGGGATTAAAAATACAGTTAAAAATTATAAAAAGTGTTTACAAGAGGTAAATCACGAGTTAAAAGAAGAATAAAGATCCGACAATTAAGAAATCATGCAAAATGAGCTATTGGAATTAAAAAAAAATCAGCAAACGCTAGATACACATATAGAAAATTTGGTGAATAATTCAAAGGGGAAGCTTATCGAAACTCAGTTGGACAATAGATAAG
>CALNHX010012217.1:0-26618 GCA_940337035.1 Agriotes lineatus
ATATGGGACATCTAGGACGTCTGGGACGTCTGGGACGTTAAGGAGGTATGGGACATTTAGGACGCCTGCGAAATTAGGGACATATTGGACATATGGGACATCTGGGACGTCTGCGACGTTAAGGACATGTGGGACATCTAGGACGTCTGAGACGTCTGGGACGTTAAGGAGGTATGGGACATCTGGGACGTCTGGGACGTTAGGAACATATAGGACATCTAGGACGTCTGTGACGATAGGGACATATGGGACATCTAGGACATCTCGGACGTCTGGGACGTTAGGGACATACGGGACAGCTGAGACGTCTGGGACGTTAGAGACATATGCGACATTTAGGACGTCCGGTACGTCTGGGACGTTAAGGACATATGGGACATTTAGGACTCCTGGGACATTAGGGACATATGGAACATATGGGACATCTGGGACGTCTGGGACGTTAAGGACATATGGGACATCTGAGACGTCTGGGACGTTAAAGACATATGGGACATCTAGGACGTCTGGGACGTCTGGGACGTTAAGGAGATATGGGACATTTAGGACGCCTGCGACATTAGGGACATATTGGACATATGGGACTTCTGGGACGCCTGGGACATAAGGGACATATGGGACATATGGAACATCTGAGACGTCTGGGACGTTAGGGACATATGGGACATCTCTGACGTCTGGGACGTTAAGGACATATGGGACATTTAGGACGTTTGGGACGTCTGGGACGTTAAGGACATATGGGACATTTAGGACGCCTTGGACATTAGTGACATATAAGACATATGGGACATATGGAACATCTGGGACGCCTGGGACCTTAGGGACATATGGAACATATGGGACATCTGGGACGTCTGGGACGTTAAGGACATATGGGACATTTAAGACGTCTGGGACGTTAGGGACATATGGAATATCTAGGACGCCTGGGACATTAGGGACATATGGGACATATGGGACATCTGGGACGTTAAGGACATATGGGACATCTAGAACGTCTGGGACGTCTGGGACGTTAAGGACATATGGGACATCTAGAACGTCTGGGACGTCTGGGACGTTAGGGGCATATGGGACATTTAGGACGTCTGGGACGTTAGGGACATTTGGAATATCTAGGACGTCTGGGACATTAGAGACATATGGGACTCATGGGACATCTGGGACTTCTGGGACGTTAGGGACATTTGTGACATCTGGGACGTGTGGGACGTTAAGGACATATGGGACATCTAGGACGTCTGGGACGTCTGGGACGTTAAGGACATATGGGACATTTAGGACGCCAGGCACATTAGGGACATATGGGACATATGGGACATCTAATACGCCTGGGACATTAGGGATATATGAGACAATTGGGACATCTGGGACGTCTAGGACGTTAGGGACATATGGGTCATCTGGGACGTCTGGGACGTTGACATATGGGACATCTAGGACGCCTTGGACATTAGGGACATATGGGACATATGGGACATCTGGGACGTCTGGGACGTTAAAAACATATGGGACATCTGAGACGTCTGGGACGTTAAGGACATATGGGACATCTAGGACGTCTGGGACATCTGGGACGTTAAGGAGATATGGGACATTTAGGACGCCTGCGACATTAGGGACATATTGGACATATGGGACTTCTGGGACGCCTGGGACATTAGGGACGTATGGGACATACGGGACATCTGGTACGTCTGGGACGTTAGGGACATATGGGACATCTCTGACGTCTGGGACGTTAAGGACATATGGGACATTTAAGACGTCTGGGACGTCTGGGACGTTAAGGACATATGGGACATTTAGGACGCCTTGGACATTAGGGACATATAAGACATATGGGACATATGGAACATCTGGGACGCCTGGGACCTTAGGGACATATGGAACATATGGGACATCTGGAACGTCTGGGACGTTAAGGACATATGGGACATCTGAGACGTCTGGGACGTTAGGGACATATGGGACATTTAAGACGTCTGGGACGTTAGGGACATATGGAATATCTAGGACGCCTGGGACATTAGGGACATATGGAACATAAGGGACATCTGGGACGTTAAGGACATATGGGACATCTAGAACGTCTGGGACGTCTGGGACGTTAAGGACATATGAGACATCTAGAACGTCTAGGACGTCTGGGACGTTAAAGGCATATGGGACATTTAGGACGTCTGGGACGTTAGGGACATTTGGAATATCTAGGACGCCTGGGACATTAGGGACATATGGGACATATGGGACATCTGGGACTTCTGGGACGTTAGGGACATTTGGGACATCTGGGACGTCTGGGACGTTAAGGACATATGGGACATTTAGGACGCCTGGCACATTAGGGACATATGGGACATATGGGACATCTAATACGCCTGGGACATTAGGGATATATGAGACAATTGGGACATCTGGGACGTCTGGGACGTTAGGGACATATGGGTCATGTGGGACGTCTGGGACGTTGACATATGGGACATCTAGGACGCCTTGGACATTAGGGACATATGGGACATATGAGACATATGGAACATCTGGGACGTCAGGGACGTTAAGGACATATGGGACATCTAGGACGTCTGGGACGTCCGGGACGTTAAGGACATATGGGACATTTAGGACGCCTGGGACGTCTGGGACGTTAAGGAGATATGGGACATTTAGAACGCCTGCGACATTAGGGACATATTGGACATATGGGACATCTGGGACGCCTGGGACATTAGGGACATATGGGACATATAGAACATCTGGGACGTCTGGGACGTTAGCGACATATGGGACATCTGGGACGTCTGGGACGTTAAGGACATATGGGACATCTAGGAGGTCTTGGACGTCTGGGACGTTAAGGACATATGGGACATTTAGGACGCCTTGGACTTTAGGGACATATGGGACATATGGGACATATGGAACATCTGGGACGCCTGGGACATTAAAGACATATGGAACATATGGGACATCTGGGACGTCTGGGACGTTAAGGACATATGGGACATCTAGGAGGTCTTGGACGTCTGGGACGTTAAGGACATATGGGACATTTAGGACGCCTTGGACTCTAGAGACATATGCGACATATGGGACATATGGAACATCTGGGACGTCTGGGACATTAAAGACATTTGGAAAATATGGGACATCTGGGACGTCTGGGACGTTAAGGACATATGGGACATCTGGGACGTCTGGGACGTTAAGGACATATGGGACATCTAGGACGTCTGGGACGTGTCGGACGTTTAGGAGATATGGGACATTTAGGACGCCTGCGACATTAGGGACATATTGGATATATGGGACATCTGGGACGCCCGGGACATTAGGGACATATGGGATATATGGGACATCTGGGACGTCTGGGACGTTAGGGACATACGGGACATCTGGGACGTCTGGGACGTTAAGGACATATGGAACATTTAGGACGTCTGGGACGTCTGGGACGTTAAGGACATATGGGACATTTAGGACGCCTTGGACATTAGGGACATATAAGACATATGGGACATATGGAACATCTGGGACGCCTGGGACATTAGAGACATATGGAACATATGGGACATCTGAGACGTCTGGGACGTTAAGGACATATGGGACATCTGAAACGTCTGGGACGTTAGGGACATATGGGACATTTAATACGTCTGGGACGTTAGAGACATATGGGACATTTAAGACGTCTGGGACGTTAGGGACATATAGAATATCTAGGACGCCTGGGACATTAGGGACATGTAGGACATATGGGACATCTTTGACGTTAAGGACATATGGGACATCTAGGACGTCTGGGACGTCTGGGACGTTAGGGACATATGGGACATTTATAACGTCTGGGACGTTAGGGACATTTGGAATATCTAGGACGCCTGGGACAGTAGGGACATATGGGACATATGGGACATATGGGACTTCTGGGACGTTAGGGACATTTGGGACATCTGGGACGTCTGGGACGTCAAGGACATATGGGACATCTAGGACGTCTGGGACGTCCGGGACGTTAAGGACATATGGGATATTTAGGACGCCTGGCACATTAGGAACATATGGAACATATGGGACATCTAATACGCCTGGGACATTAGGGATATATGAGACAATTGGGACATCTGGGACGTCTGGGACGTTAGGGACATATGGGTCATCTGGGACGTCTGGGACGTTAAGGACATATGGGATATCTAGGACGCCTGGGACGTTAGGAACATATGGGACTTCTGGGACGTCTGGGACTTTAGGGACATATGGGACATCTGGGACGTCTGGGACGTTAGGAACATATAGGACATCTAGGACGTCTGTGACGATAGGGACATATGGGATATCTAGGACATCTCGGACGTCTGGGACGTTAGAGACATATGCGACATTTAGGACGTCCGGTACGTGTGGGACGATAAGGACATATGGAAAATATGGGACATTTGGGACGTCTGGGACGTCTAGGACGTTAAGGGCATATGGGACATCTAGGGCGTCTGGGACGTCTGGGACGTTAAGGACATATGGGACATTTAGGACGCCTGGGACATTAGGGACATATGGGACATATGGGACATCTGGGACGTCTGGGACGTTAAGGACATATGGGACATCTAGGACGTCTGGGACGTCTGGGACTTTAAGGACATATGGGACATTTAGGACGCCTCGAACATTAGGGACATATGGGACATATGGGACATCTGGGACGTCTGCGACGTTAAAGACATATGGGACATCTAGGACGTCTGGGACGTCTGGGACGTTAAGGAGGTATGGGACATTTAGGACGCCTGCGAAATTAGGGACATATTGGACATATGGGACATCTGAGACGTCTGCGACGTTAAGGACATATGGGACATCTAGGACGTCTGAGACGTCTGGGACGTTAAGGAGGTATGGGACATCTGGGACGCCTGGGACATTAGGGACATATGGGATATATGGAACATCTGGGACGTCTGGGACGTTAGGAACATATGGGACATCTGGGACGTCTGAGACGTTAAGGACATATGGGACATTTAGGACGCCTTGGACATTAGGGACATATGGGACATATGGGACATATGGAACATCTGGGACGCCTCGGACATTAGGGACATATGGAACATATGGGACATCTGGGACCTCTGGGACGTTAAGGACATATGGGACATCTGAGACGTCTGGGACGTTAAGGACATATGGGACATCTAGGACGTCTGGGACGTCTGGGACGTTAAGTAGATATGGGACATTTAGGACGCCTGCGACATTAGGGACATATTGGACATATGGGACTTCTGGGACGCCTGGGACATTAGGGACATATGGAACATATGGGACATCTGGGACCTCTGGGACGTTAAGGACATATGGGACATCTGAGACGTCTGGGGCGTTAGGGACATATGGGACATCTCTGACGTCTGGGACGTTAAGGACAAATGGAACATTTAGGACGTCTGGGACGTTAAGGACATATGGGACATTTAGGACGCCTTGGACATTAGGGACATATAAGACATATGGGACATATGGAACATCTGGGACGCCTAGGACATTAGAGACATATGGAACATATGGGACATCTGCGACGTCTGGGACGTTAAGGACATATGGGACATCTGAGACGTCTGGGACGTTAGGCACATATGGGACATTTAAGACGTCTGGGACGCTAGGGACATATGGGACATTTAAGACGTCTGGGACGTTAGGGACATATAGAATATCTAGAACGCCTGGGACATTAGGGACATGTAGGACATATGGGACATCTGGGACGTTAAGGACATATGGGACATCTAGGACGTCTGGGACGTCTGGGACGTTAGGGACATATGGGACATTTATAACGTCTGGGACGTTAGGGACATTTGGAATATCTAGGACGCCTGGGACAGTAGGGAGATATGGGACATATGGGACTTCTGGGACGTTAGGGACATTTGGGACATCTGGGACGTCTGGGACATTAAGGACATATGGGACATCTAGGACGTCTGGGACATCCGGGACGTTAAGGACATATGGGATATTTAGGACGCCTGGCACATTAGGAACATATGGAACATATGGGACATCTAATACGCCTGGGACATTAGGGATATATGAGACAATTGGGACATCTGGGACGTCTGGGACGTTAGGGACATATGGGTCATCTGGGACGTCTGGGACGTTAAGGACATATGGGACATCTAGGACACCTGGGACGTTAGGAACATATGGGACTTCTGGGACGTCTGGGACTTTAGGGACATATGGGACATCTGGGACGTCTGGGACGTTAGGAACATATAGGACATCTAGGACGTCTGTGACGATAGGGACATATGGGACATCTAGGACATCTCGGACGTCTGGGACGTTAGAAACATATGCGACATTTAGGACGTCCGGTACGTCTGAGACGTTAAGGACATATGGAACATATGGGACATTTGGGACGTCTGTGACGTCTAGGACGTTAAGGGCATATGGGACATCTAGGGCGTCTGGGACGTCTGGGACGTCTGGGACGTTAAGGACATATGGGACATTTAGGACGCCTGGGACATTAGGGACATATGGGACATCTGGGACGTCTGGGACGTTAAGGACATATGGGACATCTAGGACGTCTGGGACGTCTGGGACGTTAAGGACATATGGGACATTTAGGACGCCTCGAACATTAGGGACATATGGGACATATGGGACATCTGGAACGTCTGCGACGTCTGGGACGTTAAGGAGGTGTGGGACATTTAGGACGCCTGCGAAATTAGGGACATATTGGACATATGGGACATCTGGGACGTCTGCGACGTTAAGGACAAATGGGACATCTAGGACGTCTGGGACGTCTGGAACGTTAAGGAGGTATGGGACATCTGGGACGCCTGGGACATTAGGGACATATGGGATATATGGAACATCTGGGACGTCTGGGACGTTGGGGACATATGGGACATCTGGGACGTCTGGGGCGTTAAGGACATATGGGACACCTAGGAGGTCTGGGACGTCTGAGACGTTAAGGACATATGGGACATTTAGGACGCCTTGGACAATAGGGACATATGGGACATATGGGACATATGGGACATATGGGACATATGGAACATCTGGGACGCCTGGGACATTAGGGACATATGGAACATATGGGACATCTGGGACGTCTGGGACGTTAAGGACATATGGGACATCTGAGACGTCTGGGACGTTAAGGACATATGGGACATCTAGGACGTCTGGGACGTCTGGGACGTTAAGTAGATATGGGACATTTAGGACGCCTGCGACATTAGGGACATATTGGACATATGGGACTTCTGGGACGCCTGGGATATTAGAGACATATGGGACATATGGGACATCTGGGACGTCTGGGACGTTAGGGACATATGGGACATCTCTGACGTCTGAAACGTTAAGGACAAATGGGACATTTAGGACGTCTGGGACGTCTGGGACGTTAAGGACATATGGGACATTTAGGACGCCTTGGACATTAGGGACATAAAAGACATATGGGACATATGGAACATCTGGGACGCCTGGGACCTTAGGGACATATGGAACATATGGGATATCTGGAACGTCTGGGACGTTAAGGACATATGGGACATCTGAGACGTCTGGGACGTTAGGGACATATGGGACATTTAAGACGTCTGGGACGTTAGGGACATATGGAATATCTAGGACGCCTGGGACATTAGGGACATATGGGACATATGGGACATCTGGGACGTTAAGGACATATGGCACATCTAGAACGTCTGGGAAGTCTGGGACGTTAAGGACATATGGGACATCTAGAACGTCTGGGACGTTAGGAACATATGGGACTTCTGGGACGTCTGGGACTTTAGGGACATATGGGACATCTAGGACGCCTGGGACGTTAGGAACATATGGGACTTCTGGGACGTCTGGGACTTTAGGGACATATGGGCATCTGGGACGTCTGGGACGTTAGGAACATATAGGACATCTAGGACGTCTGTGACGATAGGGACATATGGGACATCTAGGACATCTCGGACGTCTGGGACGTTAGAGACATATGCGACATTTAGGACGTCCGGTACGTCTGGGACGTTAAGGACATATGGAACATATGGGACATTTGGGACGTCTGGGACGTCTAGGACGTTAAGGGCATATGGGACATCTAGGGCGTCTGGGACGTCTGGGACGTTAAGGACATATGGGACATTTAGGACGCCTGGGACATTAGGGACATTTGGGACATATGGGACATCTGGGACGTCTGGGACGTTAAAGACATATGGGACATCTAGGACGTCTGGGACGTCTGGGACGTTAAGGACATATGGGACATTTAGGACGCCTCGAACATTAGGGACATATGGGACATATGGGACATCTGGGACGTCTGCGACGTTAAGGATATATGGGACATCTAGGACGTCCAGGACGTCTGGGACGTTAAGACGGTATGGGACATTTAGGACGCCTGCGAAATTAGGGACATATTGGACATATGGGACATCTGGGACGTCTGCGACGTTAAGGACATATGGGACATCTAGGACGTCTGGGACGTCTGGGACGTTAAGGAGGTATGGGACATCTGGGACGCCTGGGACATTAGGGACATATGGGATATATGGAACATCTGGGACGTCTGGGACGTTAGGGACATATGGGACATCTGGGACGTCTGGGGCGTTAAGGACATATGGGACACCTAGGAGTTATGGGACGTCTGAGACGTTAAGGACATATGGGACATTTAGGACGCCTTGGACATTAGGGACATATGGGACATATGGGACATATGGAACATCTGGGACGCCTGGGACATTAGGGACATATGGAACATATGGGACATCTGGGACGTCTGGGACGTTAAGGACATATGGGACATCTGAGACGTCTGGGACGTTAAGGACATATGGGACATCTAGGACGTCTGGGACGTCTGGGACGTTAAGTAGATATGGGACATTTAGGACGCCTGCGACATTAGGGACATAAAAGACATATGGGACATATGGAACAAATGGGACATCTGGGACGTCTGGGACGTTAAGGACATATGGGACATCTGAGACGTCTGGGACGTTAAGGACATATGGGACATCTAGGACGTCTGGGACGTCTGGGACGTTAAGGACATATGGGACTTCTGGGACGCCTGGGACATTAGGGACATATGGGACATATGGGACATCTGGGACGTCTGGGACGTTAGGGACATATGGGACATCTCTGACGTCTGGGACGTTAAGGACAAATGGGACATTTATAACGTCTGAGACGTCTGGGACGTTAAGGACATATGGGACATTTAGGACGCCTTGGACATTAGGGACATAAAAGACATATGGGACATATGGAACATCTGGGACGCCTGGGACCTTAGGGACATATGGAACATATGGGACATCTGGAACGTCTGGGACGTTAAGGACATATGGGACATCTGAGACGTCTGGGACGTTAGGGACATATGGGACATTTAAGACGTCTGGGACGTTAGGGACATATGGAATATCTAGGACGCCTGGGACATTAGGGACATATGGGACATATGGGACATCTGGGACGTTAAGGACATATGGGACATCTAGAACGTCTGGGACGTTTGGGACGTTAGGGGCATATGGGTCATTTAGGACGTCTGGGACGTTAGGGACATTTGGAATATCTAGGACGCCTGGGACATTAGGGACATATGGGACATATGGGACATATGGGACATCTGGGACTTCTAAGACGTTAGGGACATATGGGACATCTAATACGCCTGGGATATTAGGGATATATGAGACAATTGGGTTATCTGGGACGTCTGGGACGTTAGGGACATATGGGACATATGGGACATCTGGGACTTCTGAGACGTTAGGGACATTTGGGACATCTGGGACGTCTGGGACGTTAAGGACATATGGGAAATTTAGGACGCCTGGCACATTAGGGACATATGGGACATATGGGACATCTAATACGCCTGGGACATTAGGGATATATGAGACAATTGGGACATCTGGGACGTCTGGGACGTTAGGGACATATGGGTCATCTGGGACGTCTAAGACGTTGACATATGGGACATCTAGGACGCCTTGGACATTAGGGACATATGGGACATATGAGACATATGGAACATCTGGGACGTCAGGGACGTTAAGGACATATGGGACATCTAGGACGTCTGGTACGTCAGGGACGTTAAGGACATATGGGACATTTAGGACGCCTGGGACGTCTGGGACGTTAAGGAGATATGGGACATTTACAACGCCTGCGACGTTAGGAACATATTGGACATATGGGACATCTGGGACGCCTGGGACATTAGAGACATATGGGACATCTGGGACGTCTGGGACGTTAAGGACATATGGGACATCTAGGAGGTCTTGGACGTCTGGGACGTTAAGGACATATGGGACATTTAAGACGCCTTGGACTTTAGGGACATATGGGACATATGGGACATATGGAACATCTGGGACGCCTGGGACATTAAAGACATATTGAACATATGGGACATCTGGGACGTCTGGGACGTTAAGGACATATGAGACATCTGGGACGTCTGGGACGTTAAGGACATATGGGACATCTAGGACGTCTGGGACGTGTCGGACGTTTAGGAGATATGGGACATTTAGGACGCCTGCGAAATTAGGAACATATTGGACATATGGGACATTTGGGACGCCCGGGACATTAGGGACATATGGGATATATGGGACATCTGGGACGTCTGGGACGTTAGGGACATACGGGACATCTGGGACGTCTGGGACGTTAGGGACATATGGGACATTTAAGACGTCTGGAACGTTAGGGACATATGGGATATTTAAGACGTCTGGGACGTTAGAGACATATAGAATATCTAGGACGCCTGGGACATTAGGGACATGTGGGACATATGGGACATCTGGGACGTTAAGGACATATGGGACATCTGAGACGTCTGGGACGTTAAGGACATATGGGACATTTAGGACGTTTGGGACGTCTGGGACGTTAATTACATATGGGACATTTAGGACGCCTTGGACATTAGGGACATATGGAACATATGGGACATCTGGGACGTCTGGGACGTTAAGGACATATGGGACATCTGAGACGTCTGGGACGTTAGGGACATATGGGACATTTAAGACGTCTGGAACGTTAGGGACATATGGGATATTTAAGACGTCTGGGACGTTAGAGACATATAGAATATCTAGGACGCCTGGGACATTAGGGACATGTGGGACATATGGGACATCTGGGACGTTAAGGACATATGGGACATCTAGGACGTCTGGGACGTCTGGGACATTAGGGACATATGGGACATTTATAACGTCTGGGACGTTAGGGACCTTTGGAATATCTAGGACGCCTGGGACAGTAGGGACACATGGGACATATGGGACATCTGGGACTTCTGGGACGTTAGGGACATTTGGGACATCTGGGACGTTTGGGACGTTAAGGACATATGGGACATCTAGGACGTCTGGGACGTCCGGGACGTTAAGGACATATGGGATATTTAAGACGCCTGGCACATTAGGGACATATGGAACATATGGGACATCTAATACGCCTGGGACATTAGGGATATATGAGACAATTGGGACATCTGAGACGTCTGGGACGTTAGGGACATATGGGTCATCTGGGACGTCTGGGACGTTAAGGACATATGGGACATCTAGGACGTCTGGGACGTTAGGAACATATGGGACTTCTGGGACGTCTGGGACTTTAGGGACATATGGGACATCTGGGACGTCTGGGACGTTAGGAACATATTGGACATCTAGGACGTCTGTGACGATAGGGACATATGGGACATCTAGGACATCTCGGACGTCTGGGACGTTAGGGACATACGGGACAGCTGAGACGTCTGGGACGTTAGAGACATATGCGACATTTAGGACGTCCGGTACGTCTGGGACGTTAAGGACATATGGGACATTTAGGACTCCTGGGACATTAGGGACATATGGGGCATATGGGACATCTGTGACGCCTGGGACATTAGGGACAATTAGAACATATGGGACATTTGGGACGTCTGGGACGTCTGGGACGTTAAGGGCATATGGGACATCTAGGGCGTCTGGGACGTCTGGGACGTTAAGGACATATGGGACATTTAGGACGCCTGGGACATTAGGGACATATGGGACATATGGGACATCTGGGACATCTGGGACGTTAAGGACATATGGGACATCTAGGACGTCTGGGACGTCTGGGACGTTAAGGACATGTGGGACATTTAGGACACCTGGGACTTTAGGGACATATGGGACATATGGGACATCTGGGACGCCTGGGCCATTAGGGGCATATAGGACATATGGGACATCTGGGACGTCTGGGACGTCTGGGACGTTAGGGACATATAGGACTTCTAGAAAGTCTGGGACGTTAGGGACATATGGGACATCTAGGACGTCTGGGACATCTGAGACGTTACGAACATGTGGAACATCTAGGACGCCTGGGACATTAGGGACATATGGGACATATGGGACATCTGGGACGTCTGGGATGTTAGGGACTTATGGGACATGTGGGACATATGGGACATCTGGAACTTCTAAGACGTTAGGGACATTTGGGACATCTGGGACGTCTGGGACATTAAGGACATATGGGACATCTAGGACGTCTGGCACATTAGGGACATATAGGATATATGGGACATCTAATACGCCTGAGATATTAGGGATATATGAGACAATTGGGACATCTGGGACGTCTGGGACGTTAGGGACATATGGGACATATGGGACATCTGGGACCTCTGGGACGTTAGGGACATTTGGGACATCTGGGACGTCTGGGACGTTAAGGACATATGGGACATTTAGGACGCCTGGCACATTAAAGACATATGGGACATAAGGGACATATAATACGCCTGGGACATTAGGGATATATGAGACAATTAGGACATCTGGGACGTCTGGGACGTTAGGGACATATGGGTCATCTGGGACGTCTAAGACGTTGACATATGGGACATCTAGGACGCCTTGGACATTAGGGACATATGGGACATATGAGACATATGGAACATCTGGGACGTCAGGGACGTTAAGGACATATGGGACATCTAGGACGTCTGGTACGTCAGGGACGTTAAGGACATATGGGACATCTAGGACGCCTGGGACGTCCGGGACGTTAAGGACATATGGGATATTTAGGACTCCTGGCACATTAGGAACATATGGAACATATGGGACATCTAATACGCCTGGGACATTAGGGCTTGTTAGAGTTTTCGACCTCGTTAAGTCTCTATTGTCATTAATCCCACTATAGGGTGTTATTAGTGCATTTAAGCTGAAATTATTCTATTTAAAATTTTCGGAAGACGGCCCTGTCTAAAGTTCAACCCTGGATCTTAAAGCTACATTTTAAATTCCTTTTGGCCCAAACAATTATGCGTTCTCGATCCGTAGAATTCGCCCCGTAAGCGTTCTCTTTTTAAATTCGAAACAACGGTGTGCATTTAGCAACAATTCATTTAGGCAGCTAAGCTTCTAAGAATAAGTTGCGGGAACCTTTCTGTGGTCACATATTTAAACATTGATTTCAGAGCTTAAATTTAGTTCTTGGTATTCGTTAGAGTAGCCTTCGCAAATTGTTAATTAAGCATTTTGGGGATCGCACGTGCTTATTGTTCTTTGTTCTTTAGTGCAAGGTTGTACTTTCTTCGCCCCGCACGGATGACATCATGCTGTGTGGAATTTCTTTCTTTGATAACCAAGCTTTGTGTAAAGGAAATAAGAATTGATAACTCCTTAGGGAGTGATGCATTTAAAATTAGTGGTTTTGAGTCCGGAATTTTCTTCCATTGTATCCGTCGCGCGTAGCCCGATTTGAAATTAATTAATTAGTAGCAAGCTTCCGATCAAGAACGTTTTAAAAGAACGCTAGCCCCGGTGCCTCGGCCGGGGGCTGCGCTATTTTTGTGAGTGCCCTGTGGCCAGTTTCGTTGCCTTTGTATTAAATCGACGTGTTGATTTCTTCTGAATTTAAGTGAGTGAAGCTCAAACCTTCGAAGCGTTTGATTGTTGGGTGTGTTTTGGGATTGCGTGTGCGGGCGTTGATACGAATGGCCGATTTGTCTCCTATAGTGTACTTTCCGGGGAAAGATATTTGCATTATTTGCACATTCGACTAGAGACGACATCTTTAAGCCGTAACTAACTTTTCCCTGTTAAGTGGGGAAAAACCATTGCTGTTTGCAAATTCGTGTATCAACGCCCTGCTGTTTGTAATTTTTGGAAGCCCGCCGCGCAATAGTGTAGTTTTTTTTGCTGTCATTTTTCCCACAACCATTGAGGGATTTTTCGTAACACCTCGTTACGCTGCACCTGAGCTTCATCGAAGGCCGTCATCTCTTGTTCCTGATTACCGGGGAGTCCCTAAACTCTCGTCCCAACAACTCCGTCTGCACTGCAGCTCTCCTTGCCAGGTGACTTCACCAGGACCTCGTTCACCGCTCCCGCCAAAAAGCACGCCTTGGGGCTAAGGTAAAATTGTTTACAGTAAATATGTGTTTTCGCTTTGTTTAATTATGTGCCGTGTGAAGTGATATCGACCATCTATCGTGCGCTATTGAAGTTTATATTGGACATTGCGTACGCCCGTTTACTCGAATGGTTCAAATTAATTATTATATGCAGGGGCGTCTCTCCTGTGATTTTGTTCTGCTTATTTGTTAATGATACTTAGATTAAGTTAACCTTTGCTAGGGGACCCCGAAATTCCAGTTAGGATGTACCCTTTGTAATAAATTTAAACTCACCACTGGGTGGGCTATTAAACATAAACCTTTGCTAATGTCAGTCTAGTTATTTGTTGTTGCTGAACCCTTTAGTCATTAGTTAATTACGGCAAAAGCCTGATGTAATTAAATGTGAACCCAAAGCCTGCTCTTCAAGTAAGAACGCCCTAGATTTGGGCTTGTCAGTGTTTTCTTTTATTGCTCTAGAGGGTGTGGTCATCAAGGTAAGTCATTTGTTGCAAGGCCACACCGGGTATACTCCAACAGGCCCGAAGAAGCTTGGTGGAGGGGACGCTGTAGTGGAGTGCAGTTACGTGGAGGACTTCCCCATAGGCTACGTGTATTGTTCTTGGTTCTAGACACGTCAGCCACCCCTAACTAGAACCAAGTGGCGCTCAGGCATTTCTTTTTCTTTTAAGCAAGCTTTAGGGTAAGTACCCCGCCGGTTTTTCTTTGTACTCTCGAACCACGCCTTCCCGTCTGAGCTAAGTGCAGGTAACCGGAGAAACAAAATCTGCTCCAGCACATTAAGATCTGTGTCCTTTATAGTAAAGCCGGCGAACCCTGTAGTTTGTACCCGATTTTTGACAGTGCTCTTGATCAATGTCGATCTGAGGAATTAAAACTGTAACAGATCTAAGTGGCTATCCCAACGTGTGGCTCGTTTTTGTCGATAACGCCTTTAGGGCATTGTTTTTGTGTTTCTTTTCTTGTCATACAGCTTCATTTTAGTGTTTGGCATTAACGTCATATAGTTTTTTCCAGTATTTTTCATGAAAACTTGACTTTTTATGACTTTGAAATTTGGAAACGTGTTTTTTTCATATCAGGACGCGTATCCTATATGTTTTCTTTTATCAAATGAGTTCCTTGCCATCCCTTCGATAAACCAAACATTGTTTTTCCCGGGATTTTTCGCGGGATTTTTGTGTTTTTTCGTGTTTAAAATTTCAACATTTTCTTTTCCGTGCTAGGGCATATTTTAAAGCCATTCTTTTGGTGTTAATTGTTTCTTTTAGTATAAATCATTAAGTAAACCGTGTTTTTTTGTCGTTTTCGTGAAAACTTTGAAATTTTTGAAAGGTAGCGAACTTTTTCTTTGAATTCATTTATTGTTGATTGTGTTTAGTCTTCAGCTAATTTGAAATTTTATTGTGCTATTCCGAATTTAAGTTGAAGTTAGTAGAGTTCATCGACATTGACGCTTTTAGATTACCGATGGTGACTTTTTTGTTTGTTGTTATCCTTTGATGTGGTGCCGCGTTGTTGTTCGTTGACGAGTTGGAAATCATTTCGTTTTCTTTATTCTTTATTGGTTAGTTGTTAGGATGTGGTCTGTGTTGGTGTGTTTGTGAGATCCGCTTTACGCGAATTTTAAATATCTCTCAAACCATCTAGTTGGCTTGGCGTAGTTTTTTTTATGGACTTCTATTTCGTTCTTATTTTTATCGTGTATCGCCCAACTTCGTTTGCTGATTTCATCGCGTGCATCAACACTTGTCGTAGTGTCTTGTACACTTTCT
The DNA here is from genome assembly GCA_940337035.1 of Agriotes lineatus. Taxonomy (NCBI): domain Eukaryota; kingdom Metazoa; phylum Arthropoda; class Insecta; order Coleoptera; family Elateridae; genus Agriotes; species Agriotes lineatus. The sequence goes on from CALNHX010012217.1 coordinate 16,300, forward strand.
GTCGTACGTTTTTCATTTATTGACTTAGTAGTTTACCATGTTGAAGTATGTTGCGATTTAGTCGCCTGTTGTCGTTGTGTTTAAGTAACTTATTTATGGACGATCTGTCGTCACCTACCGAATTTTGTTTTGATGACTTTAGGTTGTCACTTTAGGTGTCTTTGCCCTTTGGATTTTGGGAAAGACTTTTTCGTTGAAGACGTTTGATGGCTTTAGGCCATGCATCGTATTCCTGCCCTTTGGATTTTGGGAGGAGCGATTTTGTTGTTAGCTTTTGAGCTTCGTGTGACAGTACTGGCCAGGCTGTTCGCACGTTGTTTCGTTAGTGAATTTCATGTTTGACATTTGTTGGAGACTTTGTTTTTCCGGATTTTCTTTTGGTGTTCGGTGTTGGAGTCATTTTTGGTCTCGCATTTTGCGAATTTATAGACGACTTGGCTTTCGGCATCGTCATCGATTGAGGATTTCGGTGGACTTAGTTTTCTTTTATTACTCCCGATTATTGACCATTTTTGACAATTTCTGTCACAACCTTTTGTCCTTTCTTTCCCTGTGGGTGTTCCTGCTGTGGGACTCACACAATGCGCTGATCCCGTGACGCGCAGCGTGCCCTCTTCAGATTTACCTTTGGGGTTAGATCTTGGACGTCTTCTTCTTTTTTTTTATGTGTTTGTAGTCCTTACAAATACACCCTGTGTTCGATTGGCAGGTTGGACGGAAACTTATGCAGGCGTAAGACGTTTCCCGATTTTGACAATCCCGCATTAATGACTTTTCCCGGATTTGACATTTATTATTGAAGTTTTCGTATTTTCCACCGGCGTAACCGGTCTTTTATAACTCTTCTCTCTTCGCACTCTTTTGTTTTGACGCTATCCGTCATCGCGTGGTTGGGATCCTGAGTAGTGACGGCTATCTCAATCCGCATCTTAAGTTGAGCGAATCTTCTAGCAACTCTCTCGGTCGTCTCAAGGACCAATTTGGGAAATTGATCTCTAGTAAGGGGGGGTGTTAGAGTTTTCGACCTCGTTAAGTCTCTATTGTCATTAATCCCACTATAGGGTGTTATTAGTGCATTTAAGCTGAAATTATTCTATTTAAAATTTTCGGAAGACGGCCCTGTCTAAAGTTCAACCCTGGATCTTAAAGCTACATTTTAAATTCCTTTTGGCCCAAACAATTATGCGTTCTCGATCCGTAGAATTCGTCCCGTAAGCGTTCTCTTTTTAAATTCGAAACAACGGTGTGCATTCAGCAACAATTCATTTAGGCAGCTAAGCTTCTAAGAATAAGTTGCGGGAACCTTTCTGTGGTCACATATTTAAACATTGATTTCAGAGCTTAAATTTAGTTCTTGGTATTCGTTAGAGTAGCCTTCGCAAATTGTTAATTAAGCATTTTGGGGATCGCACGTGCTTATTGTTCTTTGTTCTTTAGTGCAAGGTTGTACTTTCTTCGCCCCGCACGGATGACATCATGCTGTGTGGAATTTCTTTCTTTGATAACCAAGCTTTGTGTAAAGGAAATAAGAATTGATAACTCCTTAGGGAGTGATGCATTTAAAATTAGTGGTTTTGAGTCCGGAATTTTCTTCCATTGTATCCGTCGCGCGTAGCCCGATTTGAAATTAATTAATTAGTAGCAAGCTTCCGATCAAGAACGTTTTAAAAGAACGCTAGCCCCGGTGCCTCGGCCGCGGGCTGCGCTATTTTTGTGAGTGCCCTGTGGCCAGTTTCGTTGCCTTTGTATTAAATCGACGTGTTGATTTCTTCTGAATTTAAGTGAGTGAAGCTCAAACCTTCGAAGCGTTTGATTGTTGGGTGTGTTTTGGGATTGCGTGTGCGGGCGTTGATACGAATGGCCGATTCGTCTCCTATAGTGTACTTTCCGGGGAAAGATATTTGCATTATTTGCACATTCGACTAGAGACGACATCTTTAAGCCGTAACTAACTTTTCCCTGTTAAGTGGGGAAAAACCATTGCTGTTTGCAAATTCGTGTATCAACGCCCTGCTGTTTGTAATTTTTGGAAGCCCGCCGCGCAATAGTGTAGTTTTTTTTGCTGTCATTTTTCCCACAACCATTGAGGGATTTTTCGTAACACCTCGTTACGCTGCACCTGAGCTTCATCGAAGGCCGTCATCTCTTGTTCCTGATTACCGGGGAGTCCCTAAACTCTCGTCCCAACAACTCCGTCTGCACTGCAGCTCTCCTTGCCAGGTGACTTCACCAGGACCTCGTTCACCGCTCCCGCCAAAAAGCACGCCTTGGGGCTAAGGTAAAATTGTTTACAGTAAATATGTGTTTTCGCTTTGTTTAATTATGTGCCGTGTGAAGTGAAATCGACCATCTATCGTGCGCTATTGAAGTTTATATTGGACATTGCGTACGCCCGTTTACTCGAATGGTTCAAATTAATTATTATATGCAGGGGCGTCTCTCCTGTGATTTTGTTCTGCTTATTTGTTAATGATACTTAGATTAAGTTAACCTTTGCTAGGGGACCCCGAAATTCCAGTTAGGATGTACCCTTTGTAATAAATTTAAACTCACCACTGGGTGGGCTATTAAACATAAACCTTTGCTAATGTCAGTCTAGTTATTTGTTGTTGCTGAACCCTTTAGTCATTAGTTAATTACGGCAAAAGCCTGATGTAATTAAATGTGAACCCAAAGCCTGCTCTTCAAGTAAGAACGCCCTAGATTTGGGCTTGTCAGTGTTTTCTTTTATTGCTCTAGAGGGTGTGGTCATCAAGGTAAGTCATTTGTTGCAAGGCCACACCGGGTATACTCCAACAGGCCCGAAGAAGCTTGGTGGAGGGGACGCTGTAGTGGAGTGCAGTTACGTGGAGGACTTCCCCATAGGCTACGTGTATTGTTCTTGGTTCTAGACACGTCAGCCACCCCTAACTAGAACCAAGTGGCGCTCAGGCATTTCTTTTTCTTTTAAGCAAGCTTTAGGGTAAGTACCCCGCCGGTTTTTCTTTGTACTCTCGAACCACGCCTTCCCGTCTGAGCTAAGTGCAGGTAACCGGAGAAACAAAATCTGCTCCAGCACATTAAGATCTGTGTCCTTTATAGTAAAGCCGGCGAACCCTGTAGTTTGTACCCGATTTTTGACAGTGCTCTTGATCAATGTCGATCTGAGGAATTAAAACTGTAACAGATCTAAGTGGCTATCCCAACGTGTGGCTCGTTTTTGTCGATAACGCCTTTAGGGCATTGTTTTTGTGTTTCTTTTCTTGTCATACAGCTTCATTTTAGTGTTTGGCATTAACGTCATATAGTTTTTTCCAGTATTTTTCATGAAAACTTGACTTTTTATGACTTTGAAATTTGGAAACGTGTTTTTTTCATATCAGGACGCGTATCCTATATGTTTTCTTTTATCAAATGAGTTCCTTGCCATCCCTTCGATAAACCAAACATTGTTTTTCCCGGGATTTTTCGCGGGATTTTTGTGTTTTTTCGTGTTTAAAATTTCAACATTTTCTTTTCCGTGCTAGGGCATATTTTAAAGCCATTCTTTTGGTGTTAATTGTTTCTTTTAGTATAAATCATTAAGTAAACCGTGTTTTTTTGTCGTTTTCGTGAAAACTTTGAAATTTTTGAAAGGTAGCGAACTTTTTCTTTGAATTCATTTATTGTTGATTGTGTTTAGCCTTCAGCTAATTTGAAATTTTATTGTGCTATTCCGAATTTAAGTTGAAGTTAGTAGAGTTCATCGACATTGACGCTTTTAGATTACCGATGGTGACTTTTTTGTTTGTTGTTATCCTTTGATGTGGTGCCGCGTTGTTGTTCGTTGACGAGTTGGAAATCATTTCGTTTTCTTTATTCTTTATTGGTTAGTTGTTAGGATGTGGTCTGTGTTGGTGTGTTTGTGAGATCCGCTTTACGCGAATTTTAAATATCTCTCAAACCATCTAGTTGGCTTGGCGTAGTTTTTTTGATGGACTTCTATTTCGTTCTTATTTTTATCGTGTATCGCCCAACTTCGTTTGCTGATTTCATCGCGTGCATCAACACTTGTCGTAGTGTCTTGTACACTTTCTGTCGTACGTTTTTCATTTATTGACTTAGTAGTTTACCATGTTGAAGTATGTTGCGATTTAGTCGCCTGTTGTCGTTGTGTTTAAGTAACTTATTTATGGACGATCTGTCGTCACCTACCGAATTTTGTTTTGATGACTTTAGGTTGTCACTTTAGGTGTCTTTGCCCTTTGGATTTTGGGAAAGACTTTTTCGTTGAAGACGTTTGATGGCTTTAGGCCATGCATCGTATTCCTGCCCTTTGGATTTTGGGAGGAGCGATTTTGTTGTTAGCTTTTGAGCTTCGTGTGACAGTACTGGCCAGGCTGTTCGCACGTTGTTTCGTTAGTGAATTTCATGTTTGACATTTGTTGGAGACTTTGTTTTTCCGGATTTTCTTTTGGTGTTCGGTGTTGGAGTCATTTTTGGTCTCGCATTTTGCGAATTTATAGACGACTTGGCTTTCGGCATCGTCATCGATTGAGGATTTCGGTGGACTTAGTTTTCTTTTATTACTCCCGATTATTGACCATTTTTGACAATTTCTGTCACAACCTTTTGTCCTTTCTTTCCCTGTGGGTGTTCCTGCTGTGGGACTCACACAATGCGCTGATCCCGTGACGCGCAGCGTGCCCTCTTCAGATTTACCTTTGGGGTTAGATCTTGGACGTCTTCTTCTTTTTTTTTATGTGTTTGTAGTCCTTACAAATACACCCTGTGTTCGATTGGCAGGTTGGACGGAAACTTATGCAGGCGTAAGACGTTTCCCGATTTTGACAATCCCGCATTAATGACTTTTCCCGGATTTGACATTTATTATTGAAGTTTTCGTATTTTCCACCGGCGTAACCGGTCTTTTATAACTCTTCTCTCTTCGCACTCTTTTGTTTTGACGCTATCCGTCATCGCGTGGTTGGGATCCTGAGTAGTGACGGCTATCTCAATCCGCATCTTAAGTTGAGCGAATCTTCTAGCAACTCTCTCGGTCGTCTCAAGGACCAATTTGGGAAATTGATCTCTAGTAAGGGGGGTGTTAGAGTTTTCGACCTCGTTAAGTCTCTATTGTCATTAATCCCACTATAGGGTGTTATTAGTGCATTTAAGCTGAAATTATTCTATTTAAAATTTTCGGAAGACGGCCCTGTCTAAAGTTCAACCCTGGATCTTAAAGCTACATTTTAAATTCCTTTTGGCCCAAACAATTATGCGTTCTCGATCCGTAGAATTCGTCCCGTAAGCGTTCTCTTTTTAAATTCGAAACAACGGTGTGCATTCAGCAACAATTCATTTAGGCAGGTAAGCTTCTAAGAATAAGTTGCGGGAACCTTTCTGTGGTCACATATTTAAACATTGATTTCAGAGCTTAAATTTAGTTCTTGGTATTCGTTAGAGTAGCCTTCGCAAATTGTTAATTAAGCATTTTGGGGATCGCACGTGCTTATTGTTCTTTGTTCTTTAGTGCAAGGTTGTACTTTCTTCGCCCCGCACGGATGACATCATGCTGTGTGGAATTTCTTTCTTTGATAACCAAGCTTTGTGTAAAGGAAATAAGAATTGATAACTCCTTAGGGAGTGATGCATTTAAAATTAGTGGTTTTGAGTCCGGAATTTTCTTCCATTGTATCCGTCGCGCGTAGCCCGATTTGAAATTAATTAATTAGTAGCAAGCTTCCGATCAAGAACGTTTTAAAAGAACGCTAGCCCCGGTGCCTCGGCCGGGGGCTGCGCTATTTTTGTGAGTGCCCTGTGGCCAGTTTCGTTGCCTTTGTATTAAATCGACGTGTTGATTTCTTCTGAATTTAAGTGAGTGAAGCTCAAACCTTCGAAGCGTTTGATTGTTGGGTGTGTTTTGGGATTGCGTGTGCGGGCGTTGATACGAATGGCCGATTCGTCTCCTATAGTGTACTTTCCGGGGAAAGATATTTGCATTATTTGCACATTCGACTAGAGACGACATCTTTAAGCCGTAACTAACTTTTCCCTGTTAAGTGGGGAAAAACCATTGCTGTTTGCAAATTCGTGTATCAACGCCCTGCTGTTTGTAATTTTTGGAAGCCCGCCGCGCAATAGTGTAGTTTTTTTTGCTGTCATTTTTCCCACAACCATTGAGGGATTTTTCGTAACACCTCGTTACGCTGCACCTGAGCTTCATCGAAGGCCGTCATCTCTTGTTCCTGATTACCGGGGAGTCCCTAAACTCTCGTCCCAACAACTCCGTCTGCACTGCAGCTCTCCTTGCCAGGTGACTTCACCAGGACCTCGTTCACCGCTCCCGCCAAAAAGCACGCCTTGGGGCTAAGGTAAAATTGTTTACAGTAAATATGTGTTTTCGCTTTGTTTAATTATGTGCCGTGTGAAGTGATATCGACCATCTATCGTGCGCTATTGAAGTTTATATTGGACATTGCGTACGCCCGTTTACTCGAATGGTTCAAATTAATTATTATATGCAGGGGCGTCTCTCCTGTGATTTTGTTCTGCTTATTTGTTAATGATACTTAGATTAAGTTAACCTTTGCTAGGGGACCCCGAAATTCCAGTTAGGATGTACCCTTTGTAATAAATTTAAACTCACCACTGGGTGGGCTATTAAACATAAACCTTTGCTAATGTCAGTCTAGTTATTTGTTGTTGCTGAACCCTTTAGTCATTAGTTAATTACGGCAAAAGCCTGATGTAATTAAATGTGAACCCAAAGCCTGCTCTTCAAGTAAGAACGCCCTAGATTTGGGCTTGTCAGTGTTTTCTTTTATTGCTCTAGAGGGTGTGTCATCAAGGTAAGTCATTTGTTGCAAGGCCACACCGGGTATACTCCAACAGGCCCGAAGAAGCTTGGTGGAGGGGACGCTGTAGTGGAGTGCAGTTACGTGGAGGACTTCCCCATAGGCTACGTGTATTGTTCTTGGTTCTAGACACGTCAGCCACCCCTAACTAGAACCAAGTGGCGCTCAGGCATTTCTTTTTCTTTTAAGCAAGCTTTAGGGTAAGTACCCCGCCGGTTTTTCTTTGTACTCTCGAACCACGCCTTCCCGTCTGAGCTAAGTGCAGGTAACCGGAGAAACAAAATCTGCTCCAGCACATTAAGATCTGTGTCCTTTATAGTAAAGCCGGCGAACCCTGTAGTTTGTACCCGATTTTTGACAGTGCTCTTGATCAATGTCGATCTGAGGAATTAAAACTGTAACAGGCTATATGAGACAATTGGGACATTTGGGACGTCTGGGACGTTAGGGACATATAGAATATCTAGGACGCCTGGGACATTAGGAACATGTAGGAGATATGGGACATCTGGGACGTTAAGGACATATGGGACATCTAGGACGTCTGGGACGTCTGGGACGTTAGGGACATATGGGACATTTATAACGTCTGGGACGTTAGGGACATTTGGAATATCTAGGACGCCTGGGACAGTAGAGACATATGAGACATATGGGACATATGGGACTTCTGGGACGTTAGGGACATTTGGGACATTTGGGACATCTGGGACGTTAAGGACATATGGGACATCTAGGACGTCTGGGACGTCCGGGACGTTAAGGACATATGGGATATATTAGGACGCCTGGCACATTAGGAACATATGGAACATATGGGACATCTAATACGCCTGGGACATTAGGGATATATGAGACAGTTGGGACATCTGGGACGTCGGGGCCGTTAGGGACATATGGGTCATTTGGGACGTCTGGGACGTTAAGGACATATGGGACATCTAGGACGCCTGGGACGTTAGGAACATATGGAGACTTCTGGGACGTCTGGGACTTTAGGGACATATGGGCATCTGGGACGTATGGGACGTTAGGAACATATAGGACATCTAGGACGTCTGTGACGATAGGGACATATGGGACATCTAGGACATCTCGGACGTCTGGGACGTTAGAGACATATGCGACATTTAGGACGTCCGGTACGTCTGGGACGTTAAGGACATATGGAACATATGGGACATTTGGGACGTCTGGGACGTCTAGGACGTTAAGGGCATATGGGACATCTAGGGCGTCTGGGACGTCTGGGACGTTAAGGGACATATGGGACATTTAGGACGCCTGGGACATTAGGGACATTTGGGACATATGGGACATCTGGGACGTCTGGGACGTTAAGGACATATGGGACATCTAGGGACGTCTGGGGACGTCTGGGACGTTAAGGACATATGGGACATTTAGGACGCCTCGAACATTAGGGACATATGGGACATATGGGACATCTGGACGTCTGCGACGTTAAGGACATATGGAGACATCTAGGACGTCCAGGACGTCTGGGACGTTAAGAAGGTATGGGACATTTAGGACGCCTGCGAAATTAGGGACATATTGGACATATGGGACATCTGGGACGTCTGCGACGTTAAGGACATATGGGACATCTAGGACGTCTGGGACGTCTGGGACGTTAACGGAGGTATGGGACATCTGGGACGCCCTGGGACATTAGGGACATATGGGATATATGGAACATCTGGGACGTCTGGGACGTTAGGGACATATGGGACATCTGGGGACGTCTGGGGCGTTAAGGACATATGGGACACCTAGGAGGTCTGGGACGTCTGAGACGTTAAGGACATATGGGCACATTTAGGACGCCTTGGACATTAGGGACATATGGGACATATGGGACATATGGAACATCTAGGACGCCTGGGACATTAGGGACATATGGAACATATGGGACATCTGGGACGTCTGGGACGTTAAGGACATATGGGACATCTGAGACGTCTGGGACGTTAAGGACATATGGGACCTCTAGGACGTCTGGGACGTCTGGGACGTTAAGTAGATTAGGGACATTTAGGACGCCTGCGACATTAGGGACATAAAAGACATATGGGACATATGGAACATATGGGACATCTGGGACGTCTGGGACGTTAAGGACATATGGGACATCTGAGACGTCTGGGACGTTAAGGACATATGGGACATCTAGGACGTCTGGGACGTCTGGGACGTTAAGGACATATGGGGACTTCTGGGACGCCTGGGACATTAGGGACATATGGGACATATGGGACATCTGGGACGTCTGGGGACGTTAGGGACATATGGGGACATCTCTGACGTCTGGGACGTTAAGGACAAATGGGACATTTATAACGTCTGGGACGTCTGGGACGTTAAGGACAATATGGGACATTTTAGGACGCCTTGGACATTAGGGACATAAAAGACATATGGGACATATGGAGAACATCTGGGACGCCTGGGACCTTAGGGACATATGGAACATATGGGACATCTGGAACGTCTGGGACGTTTAAGGACATATGGGACATCTGAGACGTCTGGGACGTTAGGGACAAATGGGACATTTAAGACGTCTGGGACGTTAGGCGACATATGGAATATCTAGGACGCCTGGGACATTAGGGACATATGGGACATATGGGACATCTGGGACGTTAAGGACATATGGGACATCTAGAACGTCTGGGACGTCTGGGACGTTAAGGACATATGGGACATCTAGAACGTCTGGGACGTTTTGGGACGTTAGGGGCATATGGGTCATTTAGGACGTCTGGGGACGTTAGGGACATTTGGAATACCTAGGACGCCTGGGGACATTAGGGACACTATGGGACATATGGGACATATGGGGACATCTGGGGACTTCTAAGACGTTAGGGACATATGGGACATCTAATACGCCTGGGATATTAGGGATATATGAGACAATTGGGTTATCTGGGACGTCTGGGACGTTAGGGACATATGGGACATATGGGACATCTGGGACTTATGAGACGTTAGGGACATTTGGGACATCTGGGACGTCTGGGACGTTTAAGCGACATATGGGACATTTAGGACGCCTGGCACATTAGGGACATATGGGACATATGGGACATCTAATACGCCTGGGACATTAGGGATATATGAGACAATTGGGACATCTGGGACGTCTGGGACGTTAGGGACATATGGGTCATCTGGGACGTCTAAGACGTTGACATATGGGACATCTAGGACGCCTTGGACATTAGGACATATGGGACATATGAGACATATGGAACATCTGGGACGTCAGGGACGTTAAGGACATATGGGACATCTAGGACGTCTGGTACGCTCAGGGACGTTAAGGACATATGGGACATTTAGGACGCCTGGGACGTCTGGGACGTTAAGGAGATATGGGACATTTACAACGCCTGCGACGTTAGGAACATATTGGACATATGGGACATCTGGGACGCCCTGGGACATTAGAGACATATGGGACATCTGGGACGTCTGGGGACGTTAAGGACATAT